>JAVJIF010014283.1:0-170128 GCA_038442645.1 Agave tequilana | reverse complement strand
AATGTACACATTGTGACCGCAAAGGCCATTTAACAAAATTTGTTATGATAAAATAAATGTTATTAATTTTGCTAATAAAAATGTTTGGGTTCTATTAGATGCTAACCCCCGTGGATCCAAAAGAAAATGGGTACCAAAATCCCCACCTTGTGTTTTTGATATAGGTGCGGGCTCTCACAAAACGTGAGAGGATTGGTCCCTTGGTGGTGGATGCATGGACATGATGGACATACTTTTGATGCACTGCTATCAAGGAGGTTTGGTGGGACAACCACCATGTTTTGGAGATTTGGAGTATAGTTCATGTGTTGGTAACTATCTCTAAAAACTCCTACTTTATTTACATGCATCTATGATTGATGATCTTTAGCATGTTTTAGTGTTTGTTAAAATGTTCATGTTTTGTGCTTCATGAGGTATATAACTTGTTTAAATGTAGTTTTTATCAAATTTGTGCATATACGTGTACAAGTAGTGAGCAACAAATTGATTCATATATGTTTGCACTTCATTGTTCATTTGTCCTCACTATATGCACATGTATAGCTTAGTTTTGATGATTTCCTCATTTACAGTTGTTTTGCCAATTTTCATATTTTACTTCATGTATATGTATTTTGTATTCAAATCTAATAAATATACATGTATACCCCATGAGTCATTTGCCTTCATTCAATTTACTTTATGGACTCTTTTTATGTTTGGGATATGTATGCATATTGTTAGGATCGGATAAATCATACATATACCTAGAAGTTTATTTCTTATGAAATAAATTTCATGTTTTTCATGTTTTGATAAAAATGATATTCATGTTTGTTTTTGAGCTTCATTGATTATCTTCATGAAAATGCTAGTTACATAATTTTTGTACACTCACACTTTGTTTTGTGTATTCATGACTTTGTTTCATGATTATTTTTTAGCCTTATAGATTTCGAGTGTCACTTCTTGTGTATTTAGTATGTTTCATGATAGACATATGATTTGGTTTCATGTTTTGAAGGATCTATTAACTAGTTTTTCAAAATTACTTTAACTAGTTATTTATTCTTCAATTTGATAGTTTTTTTCGATAAAAATATTTTCAAACATTTGTTTTTTGAAAACCCCTTTCCAACACCGTTATGGGTGAACGGATGGGCGATTATGCCTTACAAACCTTATTGAAAATCCTTTACCTTGTGCATAAAAGGGTGGTAGGTTATGAGTTATATACTTGATCTCAATTGATATTTTTTGTATATACTCATATTTTGTTTTCAATATATGTATGCTTCATAATTTTCATAATATCAATTCCTATTAGTATTTTCATTCTCTTACATATATATGATTTGCTTGTGCTTGATTAAAAATTGGTTTACATATTTAAAGCACAAAATTTATTTATGCTTAGCTTGATTCAAATCTTTATTTTCAATTGATTTCTCAATTGATATTTTAATAAGCTTATGCATTATTTTTTAAAATTAATATAAAAAATGTGCAATAATCTTCAATTGGTATCTTAAAATTTGATTGATTTACAAGTGGTACCTTTAAAATTTTTGTTTATATGATATCTTAAAATTTGATTACAAGATATCTCAAAATTTGTTTTATTAAGGAAATTCAAAATTTTGTTTTAATATGAAATTTTGAAAATTAAAAATGTTTTAATTTGTATTGCCTATATGCAAGGGGAGCTTAACATCTCTTCTACATATAGATTCATGTTGAGTGTATCTTATATTGAGGAGCTTGACAACTCTTCTTTATGCAGTACACGTGTGTAGGGGGAGCTTCACATCTCCTCTTATGCATTACATATTATGCGTTATGTGAATTAGGGCTTGTCATCCCTCTTTCATGTAATGTATATATGTAGGGAAGCTAACTTTGCGTCTTCCTCTTCATGAATGTATATCGCATATATCTCTTTATTGGCTGATTTGATTTCACCTCTTTGTTGACACAAAGAGGGAGAACAATGTTTTATTTTTACTTTAACCCCTTTGTTGATGATTGACAAAAGGGGGAGAAGTATTTTAGTATATAGTATATATGCATGTTTTTCTTACTTTTTTCATAAAGGGGGAGAAGGATTTATGTTTATGCATATATGTTTTGTTTCGCAAATAGGAGAAAAAGAATTTGATGAGTTTTATGCTTGATTGGAATGTTTATCTCCTTATGTTTGCATACATGTTTAGTTAGTTTATGTGCTTCATTGAAATATCTTATTTGTTTATTGTTATGCATGAGTTAAGGGGAGCTTCCCTGAAGCTTTACTTTAATCCATGCATATATAACTCCATGAGTTTTGTCATCACCAAAAAGGGGGAGATTATTGGCCCAAAGGCCCATCACTCTAGTTTTGATGATGATCAACTCATGTAGTTATAGTACTAATGATCTTGTGTTTATTTAGTCTCAGATTTGTGATCAAGATCTTAGTAGGTGCGTAGCTTCAACAAAGGATTTAAAGTCAAGTTTTGGAGCTAGCACGGTTTGATTCAAGAGCTTGTGCATCGAGACCACATCAAGTACTCAAGAGGAGTCTAACTCGTTGGATCAAGTTTGGACCAAGTCAAGAAGATGAGAAGACTTCAAGTGAAGACCTTCAAGATCAAGACTTGAGTCTAGGTTTGTTTTTATAAGATTTTGTTTTTAGTTAAAATGTAAAGGATAGAATAGTTGGTGGATTGCTCAAGTATATCATATACACACACACACTTGATTTAGATAAGTTTTTCATAAAAGAATTTTTAATTTGAAAAATACAAAAGAGTTTTCTTTTTGAAAAATACCGGTTTGATTTTTGGACTTCATATTATATACATGTATCTTTAATCAAAACCATGTTTAGTGCTTAATGTCAAAAACATAGATATTTCACCATATATGTGTAGAGGATCATATCCATACACACCATACTTTAAAAGAGTTTAAAATATCTTGTTTTTGTATTTGGAGAAGTTTTGAAAAATGAGTTTTGAAAAAACCAATTTTGGAAAAATACAGTTTTCGTTTTTAGCCAAAATCTCTAAGTTACAAAAATAGTTCAAATTGTTTGTAACATGTCTTGATTTTGCTCAAACATGTTTGATTATCAAAGTATAATATTGAACCTATTTTTGTAGATTTTTCGTGATTTTATGATATTTTATTTTAGATAAAAAGCTAACTTTTTAAATCCCTAATTTGGCCTGCCAGGCTCTGGCGGTCGACTGACCGGTCGACCGGACCAAGAGCCGGTCGACCAGAGCGGTCGATCGGTGTGCACAGGATGGGCCGGTCGACCGCACGGTCGACCGCCAGAGAGCAGTTGCTCTCTGGAAAGTGTCCCGGTCGACCGGCAGAGAGCTGAGCTCTATGTATGCTGGTCATGGTCGACTGGCCGGTCGACCGCTGGCTCAACGGTCAGAAATCTGACCGTTGGCCGGTCGACCGACGGTCTACCGACAGGCCAGTCTGGCTCCCAACGGCTAGTTTTTCTAGCCCTATAAATTGGGACTTTTGGGGGCTGTTTTCTACAAGATTTTGAAGTAGTTTTGCACCAGTTTTTCAACTCTTTGAAGAGGTTTTCTCTCCACTTATTTTAGAGCCAAATACTTTCATTCAAAAGGAGTTTATCAAGAGTTTTCAAAAGTGATTTTCTTAAGTTTTCCTCCACCATTTCAATCCTAGTTTTCTCACACAAACACTTGAGCTATCCATTGCTATATCTACCTATAGGGATATTTGTTGTGAGAGGATTTTAGGTGATCAAAGTGTTGTGATCACCAAAGTTCTACTTTGTACTTTGATGAGGCGGACTTGCGGGTTCGCGGTGTTTCGAGTTCGCGTGTGAACTCTTTGTTTGAGGTGCGGCCTCGGCGAGCTTGTGGGCTTGTGGTGTGTTCGGGACTCGAGAGTCCAAGGAGTTCAAGTGTGAACTCGCCTTGTAGGTGTTGCAGCACCGAGTGATCCGGTGGGATCGGTTTATAGTGGAAATCTTTCATAGTGTTGAAGGCGGGGACGTAGAGCAAGTGTGCTCGAACCTCAAAACAAATCTCCCGTGTTTGCGATTGCTCTCTCTCTATCTCTTACTTGTCTTTATATCTTGCATGCTTATATTGCTTTCATCATTTATTGCTAGATATACTTGTGCTCATATTGTATATGCTTGGGGATTGTTTGCTAAGACTAGTATTCAACCAAGAGAGCCAACGCGGCACCTCAACTCTTATTTAGAGGAATCTTGAGGAGTTAGTCCAGAGCCCTTCATGGGGAATCCGGCTACACTCTTGTGTTATACTTGGTGTTTAGTTTAATAAGTTTTAATTAGCATAATAAGTTTTTAGTTCCGCATTATTTGATCATTAGATTAGCCATTACCTATTCACCCCCCTCTAGGTTATTACAAATACTTGACCTAGTCGTTTATCTCTTGTTGTCACCTCTCCTATATTCAGTTTGTAGCATATTCATATTTCACATATAACTCACGATCACAACACAACTCTTGGAGTATATAATCTTACTCACTAGATTAGTTTACAATTCGTTATTGTTTCCCCCAATATACATATGACATCAGACACTACTCATGATAGTATCCAAATATAACTGTATGTTCATACATGAAGAAATACGAAATAATCACATGCATATACCGGATGTCACAACTGTTGGCCCGAAGGCCCATCACTCTAGTTTTGATGATGATCAACTTATGTAGTTATGTTTACTAATGATCTTGTGTTTAAGTAGTGACAGATTTATGATCAAGATCTTAGTGGGTGCATAGCTTCAACAAAGGATTTAAAGTCAAGTTTGGAGCTAGCACGGTGTTTGGACCAAGTCAAGAAGGCTTCAAGTGAAGACTTCAAGAAGATGAAGACTTGTGTCTAGGTTTGTTTTAGAAGATTTTGTTTTAGTTAAAATATAAAGGATAGAGTAGTTGGTGGATTGCTCAAATACTTATATACACACACTCTTGATAGTTTTGTTTTTACAAAAGATTTCTATTTTAGAAAATACAAGTTTGGATTTTGGTTTTCAAGTTTACATATCTTTTATCCAAACCAAGTTTAGTGTATAATGTCAAAACATAGATATTTCACCATGTTTGTGTAGTGGATCATATCCATACACACTATACTTTAAAGTTGTTTAAATATCTTGTTTTTGTATTTGGAGATGTTTTGGAAAAACAAGTTTTAGAAAAACAAGTTTTGGAAAATACTGTTTTTAGTTTGAGCCATATTTTCAAGTTACAAAAATAGCTCAAAACATTTGTAACATGCCTTGATTTTGTGCAAGCATGTTTGTTTATCAAAGTATAACATCAAAACTATTTTTGTATATTTTTCAGTATTTTATGGGATTTTGATAGAGCCAAAAAGACCAAGTTTTAAATCCCTATTTCAGACCTGACCTGGCTTCAGCCGGTCGACCGACCCGGTCGACCGACGTGCACGGACGTGCACGCCAGTTCTGGCAGGAGGGTCGGCCGACCGACCCGGTCGACCGTCCAGAGAGCTCTGCTCTCTGGAAAGGCCCCGGGCTGCCGGGCGGCCGACCGGACAGAGACTTGCTCTCTGTATCCTGGCCTCGGTCGGCCGGCCGGTCGACCGATGGCACAACGGTCTGAAATATGACCGTTGGCCGGTCGACCGGACGGTCGACCGACAGGCCTGACAGACCTCCAACGGCTAGTTTTTCTAGCCCTATAAATTTGGGGGTATGGGCATTGTTTTTCTCCAAGATTTTCAAGTGAGTTTTCACCAGTTTTTCCTGAACCATTTAGAGGTTTTTCCTCCACTTGATTTAGAGCAAATATTTCCAATCAAAAGGAGAGATTTATCAAGAGTGTAAAAGTGATTTCTTTGAGTTTTCCTCCACCACTCTCATCCTTGTTTTTCTCACAAGCACTTGAGCAACCCATTGAGCTATTCATTCTATAGGAGTGTTTTTGTGAGAGTGTTTATTGGTGATCAAAGTGTTTAGATCATCAAGAGTTCTTTCTTGTTTCTTGAGGAGGCGACGTGTGTGCCCGCATTGTTTCGAGTTCGGGTGCGAACTTGTTGTTTGAGGTGCGGCCTCGGCAAGCCGGTGGGCTTGCATGTGTACGGACTAGGGAGTCCGAGAGTTGTAGGTGTTGCGGCACCGGGTGATCCATTGGGATCGATTATAGTGGAAATCCTTCGTGTGTCGAAGGCGGGGATGTAGAGCAAGGGTGCTCGAACCTCGAAACAAATCCCTTGTGTTTGCGATTGCTCACTCTCTCTCTCTTTGTCTCTTGTTTATATCTTGCATTCAATTATTGTGTTTATATTTATATGCTTGATATACTTGTGTGCTTAAATTGTTATACTTGCTTGGGTTGTTTGCTAACACTTGTATTTAACCAAGAGAGCCAACGCGGTACCTCAACCCTTATCTAGGGGAATCTAGAGGAGTTTGTCCATAGCCCTTCACGGGGAATTCAGCAACACTCTTGTGTTATACGTGGTGTTTAGTTTAAATAGTTAGTGTAGGTCATAATTGTTTTTACTTCCGCATTATTTGGCATTAAGTGATCATTAGATTAGCCATCACCTATTCACCCCCCTCTTGGTGAACTTACAACAACAATCTATTTACCAGATGTCATAAACAACTATATACATATACTAGGTGCCATATATAACAACTTTCATAATTTGGATATCATAAACAATCATATCTATATATTGGATATCATAAATAACCACATCTATGTACCGGATATCATAAATAACCACACCCATATACCGGATGTCACAAATAACCATAACCATATACCGGATGATATAAATAATCACATCTATATACCGTATGACATAAATAACCACATCCATATATTAGATGTCACAAACATGCCTTCATGCTTACTTTAATAAAATAACAGCAATACGCCCCTTCGATAACCTCCGATTCAACCCAGTCCTTTCCTTCGATACAATATTAATAATAATACTCTCCCTTCGATCACATCCGGTTCAACCCGGTCCCTTCCTCCGATACAATAAATAACAAGACTCTCCTTCGATCACCTCCGGTTCAACCCGGTCCCTTCCTCCGATACAATAAATAAAAACAACACTCCCTTTCGATCACCTCCGGTTCAACCCGGTCCCTTCCTCTAATATAATAATTAATATCATGCAATAAATGACATGCATGCATATAGTTAAATATCAGTATGCATAAACAATTACTACATACACAGTTATCACATACATACTTATGCACATTTCTTATCAGAAAAGCATTCACATTCGTACTGATATGTCACACAATCAAGTTCATACGATTTTATTTCTCAGTTCATTATAGTAGTTTCAAAAATTCTTATAGTATCTAAAGATACTAAACACGCATAATGCATAAGCTTAATAGTCCTAGTGTTTTACCGGTCATGTTCTAATTCATACTATTAATATTTGATCTTTCTAATCGTATTACTTATTCACCTCCTGTGATCACTCATCATATTAAGAACATGATTATACTCAATCAATCACATGATTAAATACCCAAGTGAGAACTTTTACACACGGATTGGTTTGCCGATCTTTCTAAATAATAAAAAAAACTTTCACTTTCTTTTTACTAATAATATACCAGTTATTAAATCTGAATTAGCATTTACCTTAACTATTCACCAGGTCTCCTAACAGTATGAACTATGTCAGAAACTTGATAGGGATTATAGGTTCATCGATTATTATGATTAATCTCACTTTTATTAGGGTTTACCGGATCAGACGGTTACTCACAGATGTCTCATTTCACCTCCACCCTATTTTACTATATAAACCATGAGCTTCTTTTATTATTTTTTCTTTTATTTCTACCACTTTGGGCGCACACACTCTATGTCCCAATTTCATTATATCATCTTCAATTTTAAACTCCTTGAGTTTTTCTTCTTACACCTCTATATATACTAAGTGTACTCAATAAATCACAACTTTCGACAACACAGTTACGCTTATTCTAACTAAGTGATGTTTTTAATTTCGTTTACCTGGTTCAATCTCAGAGTTAGTTCTGCATTCTACCAACACTGGTCCTAATAGTACTGACTTCTATAAAGCATATTCTATTATTACTTATTTCTATTTATTAGTTCCAAATCACACAGAGACATATGTTGTCACGATAAATCAGTTATCATTAACATTGTCATCGATTCCATAATTATCGGTTTCATACACATCGGATTCTACTATTACTGGTTATATAGTTAATAATTCACAATTTTCTTTTTTTCAGTCAATTACTAGTCAGATCATCACATGCATTCACATATGCACTCAACCCACATATACATATACGTATATGTGTGTGTATATATATACTAAACTGTATATCAATCAATTATTGACTATTTAATTCTCAGCTCATCAGATTTCATAGTTATATTATGTTGACTCCATATACATATCAATTACTGATACTGCTTTATTAATCACATAAACACAATACTAAATCTTTCGTCAGCATCACCAATACCAAATCATCTGGGTTATTGTCTATTTAAAACTGATTATTTATAATCGGTGTCACTATAGAAACATGAATCTCAAGACTAATTGATAATTTTGATATTCTGGTTACTCAACTATAATATTTATAAGTCTTCGATGCACTGGGTAGTTATAACATGGTATGATTCAATATTGTCATTATGGTTATCTTGATACGGTTTAGCTCCCCATCGGGATGAATTCTCCTACCATTATACATCGCTATTTACTTAAGTTTTCATTCACAGATTACACTGCTAATAAATACTTAAGCCCACGCTAAGTGGTGATTTCTTATCCATTTATAAATCTCTCAGGTTTCTTTCCTCCCATTAAAAAAACATAAAATAATGGACACTGATATTTAGATTTTAATTCTATGAAATCACTTATGAGTTATTTTACAGAAGTAATAATAGAAACCATTATTTTAACCAAGCCAAGTAAATTTTGACGACGGATATCAACATTAATTATTCGAAACTCACTGGTATGATTACTAATTTCACATGAAATACTTTAACTTGATGGGTTAAAGTCCTATTAAGGTTTCACTGTTTATTACTCTAACCCAATTTTATTCTCGAAATTATTATATAAAAACTATATTAGTCAGTAACTACTGATTTCACCGATCGATAACAATTCAATTACTATTTAAGTAATTGGTTCAGTACCAGTACATATACTCGATTTCAAATTTTTTAATGCCCACTTAACGATTTTCAGGTTAAGTAACTTCAATATTCATCAAAGCGGATAGATGACATTAGCTAAAAATTTATACTTAATAATTTCTATCAAAACCTAGTATTTAATTATTCAGTTCTAAATTCTAGTAAATACTCGTAAACATATACATCATGTCAGAAACTCACAAATATATAACTCATGTGGTATTTGTCTATATTTATCTATATTAATACATTTACAAGCACATAATGGTCATGTCTATATGAATTATAAATAGCAAAGTCACAATTTAGTATAATACCCGTATTATGTTCACATACATATATATAATAACACATCCGCGATTCATTATTCGGGATATCCTATTGGATTTGGATTCCACAACACTCATTCACTTTTACAATAAATATCACAATCATCTTTTAAATAATATCTTAGTTCTATTGGATCAATATTATCAATAATTTCTCAATAATTATTATTTTTAAATCTGAAAAAATAAGACTTGAGTTAGGAATTTCACTCACTGGCATCTGATAAATTCTTGAATACCTAATACCATTACTAATATAGAGGATGTGTAGCTCTCGTTTCCACGATCACAATGGCTCAAGAATTGTCCGAATCTGACTTCGAATGGCCAAAATATCATTCGAAAAAAAACCAATATAAAAGGTTAGATATGTAATAACTGAAAATATTCAGGGGCTGTTTCTAATTTTTTAAGGCCCCAAAATAATTTATTTAATCTCACAGGGGCTAAAATAAATTTTACCTTATTTAAAGGGTCGGGTTGGGTGCATCACGGGTCTGGTTTGGGTTGAGCCCTAAACCCAAACTCGCTGTGGGTTTTACCCATACACAGCAGCAGCAGCAGTCGCTTGCTACTGCTCCTCCTCGCGGCGCCCACCTCGCCGGCGCAGTCGCCTCCCCTCCACCGACGCCGCTCCGGCGCCCTTGCCGCCGGCGGGGTCCCCAAGAGAGAGGGAGAGGTGAGAGAGAGAAGAGAGAGACAAATAGGAGAGAGAGGTGGGGCCTGGTGCTCCCCCCACTGCCGGCCCCACGTCGGTTGGCCTCCGCGCCCCCGGCCCCTGGCCGCCGGTCATGCAGCCGGCCAACACACACCAGAGAGAGTGAGAGAGAGAGAGAGAAAGATGAGAAAAATTCTCATCTCTCCTCCCTTATAAAAAAATCCTACCCGCTCTCATCTACTCCCCATACCTCCCCCATTTCTTAATCAACCAATTTTTATTTTATTTTATATTATTCTTTTTCTTTTTCTTCATCTCTCCAAGTCATGTAATATAAATACAATTAAATTAATTATCAAAACCTGGTATTTATACAAGTATTTCATGCAGTATATACATCCATGTATTTTCACATATTTTTTTTCATATTTCGCTATTCATAATAATTTAATAAATAATATCAAAAGAATATCCAGTGATATACCGATTATCGATCTCCTTGTCAGTATAATCCAAAAATTTTAAAATATACAGAATAAACCAGATTGATAATATTCAAATGTTACACATACTTATATTGGTGTACAAACATGCATAGATATCAATGTTTTCTCATATCAATTAATCTTGTATAATTTATAAAATTTTCAAATCCATCCCGGATTTTCATTAATAAATTACTAATTTCATTTAACACAGTAATAATAATTTGATAATCATAAGAATTCTTGAAAAATATTGTTAACCCAACGATAATATATTAACCTAGAGTTTAATAACCCGAGTTTTACAGATATCCTTATTGTGCAAATTTATGTTGATAATATCAATTTTTGATCTACTAATGAAATGCTTTGTAAGGATTTTGGATCATGCATGAAGAAAGAGTTCAAAATGTCTATGATAGGAGAGCTCAACTACTTTCTTGGACTCTAAATTAAGAAAAGAAGTAATGGGATTTTCATATACCAAGCCAAACACACAAGAGAGCATATCAAGAAATTTGAATTTGAAGATGCAAAGATAAGTAAGACTCCTATGGACAAAGCTTTATAAGGATGAACAAAATAAAAATGTGACATTAAACTCTATAAAAGCATGATTGGTAGTTTGCTTTACTGGACGGCTAGTAGGCTGGATATTATGTTTAGTATTTATCTATGTGCTAGATTTCAATCTTGTCCTAAAGAGTCTCACTTGATTGCAGTAAAATGCATTATTAGATATCTTAAGAGCACTATTGGAATGAGCTTGTGGTATCAGAAAATCGGACAATTTTCAATGACAAGTTTTTCAGATGCCGACTATGCCGATTGTAGAGTAGATAGGAAGAGCACTAGTAGAACTTGTCAATTTTTAGAAAATTCTCTAGTTTTATGGTCCTCCAAAAACAAAATTTCGTAGCCCTCTCACCCGCCGAGGTGGAGTATGTTACGGCGGTGGCTTATTGTGCACAAGTCTTTTGAAAGAAACATACTCTCCTTGATTATGATTTGCATTATGATCATATCAAAATATTTTATGATAACACTAGTACTATTCATATGACCAAGAATGCAAATCAACATAGTAAGACCAAGCATATAGAGATTAGATATCACTTTCTTAGAGATCACTATGACAAAGAAAATATTGATATTGATTATGTTTCTACTGATTTTCAACTTGCGGACATTTTTACTAAACCACTAGATTATAATAGATTTTCATTCATTTTTACTGAGTTAAATATTTGCATTATGAATTCATGAGTTTTGAAATTGCCTCATGTTTATTTCATATGGTTTCATGTATTTTCAATTGATACATGTGCTTTTATTGATATCTCTTTTTGTCTCATGTATTTTTATTTCTTGTATACTTTTACTCTTTTTTGATGCATGATGAAGAGAAGGTATTTGAGTTATTATCTATAATTTTGATAGGTTTTCATGGTTGTTTTTACTTATCTCTTGTTTTGGTATATCATGAACTTTATGTATATATCCATTTTCATTATCATGCCTATATGCAATACCATGATTCATTATTTTCATTCATTGCATGATATTTTTAGAGGAAGGAGGAATTAAAGGATGGTAGGCTATTTATGCATATTATTCTAAATTATATATTCTTCATATATGCATCTTTGTGACTTGCTTACATTTACAAATCTATTTGTAATCATAATAATTTCTTGTACTTGATAGATAGCATAACTTGAGGGGGAGCTTTTTCAAGCTCTTTCCTATCATTTATTTTAAATAACTCATATGTTTTGTCATCATTAAAAAGGGGGAGATTGTTGGCCCAAGATTACAATCACCAGTTTCTTATTTTGATGATAACAAAGCATGTATGGTTATTTAGTACTAATTAAGTTTAAGTGTTTAAGTGTGTTTCAAGATTCAAGAAGATTCAATGAGTTTTCTTCCTCTAAAGAAAAGTGTTGAAGACTCAAGGTATTCAAGTATGAGATTGGAGCTCAAAACACTCGACGTCGCTATTGGAGAAGCCCGCTTGAAGACACTTGTAGTCACTAAGAATCTTGTAAGAAAATAGTATATAAAAGTGTAGAATATAAATTTGATGCTCAAAAAGTTACACACACAAAAATACACATTTTCAAAATATAAGTTTTTATCATATTGGTATTTTGCATGTTAGGTACTTGATACATGTTTCCAATTTTTTTGAAATTTTATATCCTATATATAACATGTATTTCATTGTCTATACATTGCTATATCTCTTAAAAATCAGTACAAAATATTTTTTAAATAGTTTGCATTTAAAAAATAGTCAGAAAAATATGTTTTGGCCCAGGCCGGTCGACCGAATGGTCAACCATAGTCTATTATAAGTGAGAATGGTCAACCAAGCGGTCAACCGAACATCTGGCAGGGGTTGTGCAAGTTGTGCACGTTAGTCGGTTGACCGACCGGTCGACCGCTAACCCAGTGGTCGACCAATAGATCGACCGACTGGCACACCCCATGTTTCTGTTGGGTTCCTCTGAGAAAAATTTTTAAGACAGAGTTCGGTCGATCGGGCGGTCGATCGAGCCTAAGATAGTTCAGAAATGAACTGCTGGTCGACCGGCCGATCGACGAAGTTCTGACAAAAAGCCAAAGGCTAGTTTTTAGAATCTGTCTTTTGTTCTGATTTTTCAACAGGCATTTTTCCTTTTTCTTGGTCAAATCTCTTCCCAAGTGACCCGGTGAGCTAAATTAATAGTGTTTATGAGTTACCTATGTATATGGGTCATGGGAATAGGATTTACACAAGAACAATAGACAACAAGCATATATCAAGTTTTAACAAGTTTTACAAGTTTTCAAGTTTTTCGTTTTCAAGTGCTTTTCATTTTCAAAACTATTTCAATTGATTTTTCAGTTCTTAAATTTTTTCAACTGAATTTTTACTCTCACAAACTCCTTGAGCTTCAATTTATATCTACTCTATAGAAATTTGTAAAGAAGAGAGTGTTTGTGATCTAGTGATCATCAAGAGCTGTGTTGAACCTCATTGGCTTTGTGCTACCTCTTGTGTAGAGAATTGAGTCTTGAATTGTGTACTCCGGTCTTGTGTAGGCCATTGTAATTCCTTATTGTAAGGTCCCTTTATGGAAGATCCTATTGTGAATAGTGAAATCCTACACGGTGGTGAAGGCGGGGACGTAGAGCAGTGGCTTGAACCTCGAAACAAATTCTTCGTATTTGCGATTGCTTGTCTCTTGATCTCTATCTCTTTACTTCGCTTATACTTGTGTTGTTGCTTCTCTTGCACATTCTACTTATTGCTTGCATTTCATTCATCATTGCATTATCTTTATCATTCTCATTTATTTGTCTTTACTCGTCTCAACAAGAAGGCAATTGAACACCTCAATTCATAATCTAGAGAAATTTTAGAGGAGATATTCCAGAGCCCTTCACGGGGAATTCGGCTTCAATTCTTATTTTGGGTGACCGGTTTGCATCATTTTTATAGATAGTTATTATTTCGCATTTAATTAGCATTACACCTATTCACCCCCTCTAGGTGTGTTTTCACTCCGATGATCAAGTTAGTAATACTCCCATGAAAAATAATGAGAAAAACTTAGATATAGTTATTAGGAAGAGAATAGATATAGTTATTAGGAAGAGAATACCTAGATCTGTACTATATTATTTTTGGCATGCTAATTTTTTTTAATTTAACATTTTGAACTTTTGACTTGCCAATAAATAGTATTCTTACAATAACTAAAGTAAATTAACAAAGGCAATTTGTTGTAATGTATTCATATTTCATAATATGTTACTAAATAAAAGATTTGATATAACTCTTGTCTAACTTGATTTAGTAGTAACTTTTCTTGTCTCTCCTTTCTTTTTTGTCTTAAATTCATAAATTAACTATAATGACCAGACGTTTACAATTTTGAGATAACTTATAGATCCTCAATTATTCTTTTTAATCCAACTCACTTCATAAATAACCATAATTGCATATCGGTACACTCAGGCATTTTTTAGAATTCAGAAAAATAAATAAACACGAAAAGTATACCAATCAGCAAAATAGCTCATAAATGTGCTTCTTATCTAACGATAAATAATAACATAATAGTCAATCAATAATTCAATAAAGTGTGTATCATCTTGATCACGTGATTACTTTCACAAAACAATATTACAGCACATATCACACATTATATGATATGTAAATATAACAAATATTTTCATATCCATTGTAGCATCAACATTCATAACATAACACACATTTCATGGCTCAACGACTAAACTGTCCCATCATAATATATACTTCACAACTCTATCAGGCATCGTCTGTAGATTGGTCCCATCATAACACATTATAAGACGCCTTTACAACCCCACACAACTAACCCGGCTTCATTGTGCACACACATGACGTGGGCAATATCATACACACATAATAAAGACATAATCACACATATATCACAAACCACGTACATCATAGAGTATTTCTTGTAAAATGAAAGATGTCAATCACAAATATTTCATACAAAATTCAAGATGACACAATATATATCACAAGATAATTAATAGAATTAATCTATTTAGTCTCAATCATGTTAAGATTTTAAAAATATAATTTCAATTAGTAATTGATATAACACTTTCTTCTCTACTAACTAACAAGCTTATTAATAACTAATTTCATATTCATATCATTTACATACAAAAATCATACAAGACTCTTAACTAAAATGGAATCAAGCTTTCCTCCTTAAGGTTGAATCAAGCCATATACTTTTGATTTTTTTTATAACAACAAATATTTGACTAATTTCCCAAATTAAGAATACATTGAAAGCTAAGTTCACTTCTAGTCCAATTCTGAAATAACAATAAAACTCTCTTAAATAAGCTATAACTCAAGACACAATTATCTAATGAGAATAATCATAACTTGTTGGAAAGTAGACTTGATAATCTTTTCAACGACATATCATATGGCTAGATGTGATTCAATGTATACTCTAACTAGATAAAAATATCATAGTTAAAAAGAAATTTTGCACAACAACTTAATTTAAAACCTATCGTTAACTCTTCTCTTAAAATCATTTTGGTACTTTCAAATTTCAGAACAAATATTCATAAAATCTACTGCTAAATATACTAATCAAAAAATATTGAAGTTACTAACTTTAATTATTCTCAACTAACACAAGACTATCGCTTTATTTAGCATTAGTTTTTATCATATAAAATCACTAATTTTCTTCCTATACAACTTAATCAAGCTCATGAAACTTTTCGAATACTCAATAAAACTTGAAATCATATAGAGCTATCACCATAATTTATCAAAATTTTTCAAGTAAATTTGAAATTTTTTACTTCATAATGAGTTATTTCTAACAAAAGAAGGGAAAAAATTACTTCTTCATAATTCTATTTTCTTTTGCAGACCTGAAAATTTTAAGCATATTTAGTCTCTAATAAGAAAGACATACCTACTAAGTTATATACCAATGGATTAATCTCGAAGTCTTCTTTTCAACGCATTTGATCTTGGCTCAATCTAAGTTCTGCAAAGCAAGATATTATCGAAATATCACAGGTTGCACAAAACTCCAGAATTTTGTTCAATTCTCCCTTCTATTTCCTCTCCTTTTTCCCCTTCTATTCTAGTTGTGCTAGCAGCAGCATGCAATACAAGAATAGCATAAAATTCTTATGGATTGAAGAAAAAATTAAAGAAGAAGAAGAAGGATGAGATAAGTAGGAGAGATGGTATGTACAGAGAGATTATATTTATTTTGTGATCACACCTAAGTTGATTATGAGTCTCCATCTAACCTATCTCAATTCATAAGAATACACCTCCTAATTATAGGTGTCAATCCCTTCTCTCTCCCCCTTACCACCCGATGCTAAATTTGTCTCACATATTAATTACATTTAACCATTTTAATTAGATTAACAACTAAGTGCATATAAACAAAATAAAGAAAGCAAACTAAGTTACACACACATGGATACATTTTCGCTCATGAATTATATAAATATAGTTATACACGCCATTATACACATGGAAGCATTAACATATATACTAAAATTTATTCTAATATTTATGTTTCTACATACTCAAACAATCTTAGACATTAGAAAATGTTATTTGAATACAAAAGAAGTTATTTTATATTTTTCTCAAAAATTTCAAGCTATAATTTTTTAAAATATAATAATTAATCTCCTTCCAACACATCATATAAACAATTTCAAGGTATTACACACACATATTCTTTTTAACCAAATATCTTCTCTCTTCCTTTATCTCTATCTAACTAATTATATACTCTCTATCTAACCTTATTCAAACCATGATCTTTTGCAATTGTGTGTGTGTGTGTGTGTGTGAATCTGTGTGTGCGTGCACGGGTGTGTGTATATATAAACTTAGGTCTTTTAAGAATGATATGGAGTTAAATCTTTCCTATTCAAATTCAATGTTAGCCATTTAAATTGAAAATCCACTATGTTAGAATTGATTTATATTTTTAAGAGTGCTTAAAACAAAAAAAGTGTTTTGAATATTTTTTTCTTATTCATCAAGAAGGCTAAAATGAATGGTCGAAATAATGAGTTGGTTAGTTTAACAGTGTAGAATATACGAAACCTAACAAAAATTGGTGTGTGAAGGTTTTAAATGTTTAGATCATGATCAAATAGTTAGATCGAGAATTTGTATGTCTAATCATATTATCTACATAATATGCTATTTTCGACTGTCTATTTTGTGTCTACTTGATGCATGAATAAGAAAGCTACAAAATATTTTTTTTAGTTTTTAATTACTTTATATAAGTAGATCAACTTCAACAGTGTTGATCTTGTAACTAAATATCGTAACATTGAATCTGAGTGGGAAGGATTCATTTTTCAACCCTTCCGGAAGTAGCCAAGTCTATATACATGCATACATACCTATATATAAACCGATTATATTTCTCTCTAACCTATATCCGGATTAGCGATTTTTTTCGATTTTTTGGTGTGCAATAATCTCTCTCTAACTGAGTTTACTTTCTCTCTCACACCTCTATCTAAACAACTACTATCTCTAATTGAGTCTATTCTCTCTCATTTGTTATTTTTACATTATTTTCTGATTTGTTCTTTTTTCATAAATTTTTCTACCTTCTAACTTTTTGTTGTAAATATTTTTTCCTTCTTTTTAAAATCTTCCTTTTCATTTTTTCTTACATTCTCCCTGATTCTTTCTTTTTTTTTCTATTTTTCTCTTTCTTTCTTTATATTTTCATTCTTCTTTTTCTTTAGTTGAACCTTAGACTTTATGTTTTGTTTTTTTAGATCATTTTCTATTTTTTAGATATTTTCCTTTTATTTTCAATTTCAATTGTTGTGATGTGCTTTTAGTTTTATCTTTATTTTTTCTTTCTGTTCATTTTTTTCAAAGTTAATATTTTGTTTTTGACAACTATTTTTAGTCTTTTTTCATTGTACTTTTTTCCTGCTCTGTTATGTTTATTTTGTCACTTCTTTTCTTTTCCTTTTCTTTTCAATTTTTGTCTTCCTTTCTTTTTTCAGATTTGTTTGTTTTCTTTTTTTTTTCAAGATTCTTATCCTTTGTTATTTTAGACTTATTTTTATCTTTACTTTTTGTTTGACGCTTATTTCTTTTTTTTTTCTCATTCCATTCTACCTATCAATTCCATTTTTCCTTCTCTTGGAACTTTTTATTTCTTTATTTGGGTACCTCTTTAATTTTTTTGATATTTATTTGATTTTTTTATTTTTTTCATATTTGTTATTTGTAATTTTTAGATTATTTATAATGTTTAGTTTTCAATTTATTTCTTTTCTTTTATCTATATTATTCTCTTTAAAGATTTTTTTCATACTTCTTTTTTTATTCTTCTTTATAGCTTCATGTAAATTTTCTTATTTCTTCTTTAAATTATGTTCTACTTATTTTTAATTCTTTCATTGATTCTTGTCCTAGATATTTTTTTCCTTTGATCTTTCCTCTATTTTCTTTACTTATTCTTTACATTCATATTTTTTTCCTCTTCTTTTATATTTTTTATTTTATTCAAGATTATTTGCTTTATCTTTTTTTTCTTCTAATATTCTATCTTTCTTTTCTTGTCCAATACTATTCTACTTTCTTATTCTTTCTTTTCTATTTTTTTGTGTACCTTTTCTTTTCTTTCCTTTAGTATTTTTTCCTTTATATTTATTTTCTTTTTTTATTGATTTTTTATATATTTCTAGCATTCATTTCTTTCGTTCTATTTTTTTACTATTCTCATCCGATTTTATTTTTTTCTTATTTCTTTTCCTTTTAAAATCTTTCTTTTATTCTTTGATTTTTTATCAAATAATTTTCTTCATATGATAAGTACATAAAACACATTTATATAAGTAAATGTAGACTATCTTGGATAGTAAATATCAAATAGTTGTAAACAAAGTATTTAGATAAAAATATAAAAATAAATATCCATATCCAAGTTATAAATTAATCTTTAAAAAATACTTGCATCGCACGTGTTGAAAACCTATTTTTTATTTTAATAATTAGTTTTTTATAATTTAATAATTAAATGTTTTGATTTTTTTAAATTTTTATCATCCTAATATAAATAAGGGGATATTTCGCTACAACCACCTACTTTACTTCATAATTAGAAAAAAAAACTCAACGTCATAATTTGATTCGTTATGACCTCATTCACATCAGCAAACATTAATTCCTCCTAAGCACCACTTGTTTATATATTTTCATTTCATATTTTATCCTTTCTCGTTGCAACAGACATTGCTCACCCCTCAGCCTTTATCCTGACGTAAAGTAATTCACGGGTTGACCTGTGTAGTCAGGTCGCCATGGAGATTGAAAGGGGGCGGAGCCACTGGAATTTTTTTTGGGATCAACCTTTTTGCAGATCTCATTTTTTCGTGCTTGCGATGAGTTTTGTGAGGATTGGCTGAGAAATATGGTATTTTATAAGAACTGCGATCATAGTCGCAGTCGATCGCAATCCTCACAAAATCTCAAAAATAAGACATTTTGTGAGGATTGCGACGCTCACAGACATTTTTGTGAATACTACAATCATGGTCGCAGTTCTAATAAAGAGGACTACGATCATGATCGCAATCATATAAAGACTCAAAAATTTGACATTTTATATGATGACAACACAGTCCTCATAAATAGTACATTTTATGAGGACTGTAATCATGATTGTAATCCTTAAAAATAAGGCTGCGACATTTTGTGAGGACTGCAATCATAGTTATAATCTTCAGAAATAAGACATTTTTGCAAAAACTGAGATCATAATCGCAGTAATTTATACTGTAATCATTTTGTGAGGACCGTGATCATAGTCACAGCCCTCAGAAATAGGGCAATTTATAAACGTTTTGCTTTTTTGAAGCGATTACTTAGGGATTTTTTTTCTTTTACCGTTAATGAGCGCTTCAATGTTTGACACGTGGGCGCACATCATTATTTTAAAAAAAGAGGCGGCTGGAGCGAACAAAATTATGAAGCTGAGTTTTTTCAAAATTACGGTTTGACATAGGGGGTGTAGCAAAATGCCTCTAAATAAAATGCCTAAATTCTTTCTATATTAAAACTAACAAAGTTTTCCATCTAATTTAATTTGGAGTTAATTATAAATTTAGTTCTTAAATTTGAAATTTCTAGTCTCAGTAGAAATCAAATAAAAGTCTCACTCTAATATATAATTAGCATTTTCCTAATATATATTTTTAAAAAGAAGGGCCTTACTCTTATTATATTTGTGCCGTAAAAAAGATAAAAACACATCTGAATGAACAATTGTGAAATCACAATAGATAAATAAATATCAAGTCATCTATCTACTACTATGAAATATTTGTTCCAAAAATATTATGTCTGTAATTCATAACCTAAAAGAAAATGAACTATTTAGTTTGAAAACTTTAGCTATTTTATAGTTAGCTAAGTAACTTTTAATTTTTAAAATGGAAAATATAGTTTTAGAATTTATTATCTCCTTGAGTCTCAATAATGTCTGGGTACTTTTGATTAATTATAATCTCTTTCTGATCTTTATCCAACAATATCATTTATGTATTCAATCTCTCTCTCTCTCTCTCTCTCTCTCATCTCTCTCTCTCTCTCGCACACACACACTCTTTTCCATCTTTATCAAAAAGATTTGTCTCTTTTTTTTTATTTTAAACCACCTACTCATAAATTTGAAAGTGCACATAGAGGGGGTGAATAGGTGTACTAGCTAATTTAGGATAAATGAAGCAGAATTTAAAACTTAATTGTAAACACACTATGTGTAACCATGAGTGAGCCTGAATTTCCCGTGGAGGGCTCTGGAGCTACTCCTCTAGATTTCTCTAGATTAGAGAGTTGCGGTGCCTTAACAAGCACTCTTGGTTAAACACAAGTGTGGGAACACGCAAACTATATCTAGCATATGAATATGAACAATGTAAAGCAATAAAGATATAAGAGAGAGAGAGAGAAAGAGAATAGATCAGACGCAAACACAGTGAAGTGTTTCGAGGTTCGAGCCACTGCTCTACGTTCCCGCCTTCACACAGAAGAATTTTCACTATATCCACACAGAACCTTCCATAAAGGGACCTCTACTGAGGAATTACAACTTAACACTAGGAATACACAACTCCTCTCTCAAATACAAACATCTACATAAGAGGTGGGCACAAAGCCAAAGTAAAGAAAAAAGTTTACAACTTGATGATATTATGATCACATACTCTCTTGATGATCTCAAAGGATCACAAATAATTTTCTCACAAAACAAAGATCTTAAAAAAAGGATTAGAGATAATAGCTCAAGTGTGAGAAAAATAAAGTATTTTCAAAAAGAAATAACAAAGAAAAACTCTTGAGAAAAAATTCTAGATAGATAAAGAAATGAAGACCAAAACTAGAATTCTTAAATATTGGTTTTCTTTGATTTTCTAAAAACTTTGAAACAAATAAAGATAAGAAAAATTTTGGCACAAAAACTTCTTTTTAAAACTTACTGAAAATACTTCAAAAGATGGGAAGAATAGCTTTTAAAATTTTTAGTGAAAACAGCCCTCAAGAACTCATATTTATAGGGTCTTGAAAAACTAGCTGTTGTGCTCTAGAACAGGTCATAATTGATATGTCAGTCGACCACCCGGTCGACCAGCCAACGGTCAGATTTCTTGCCGTTGGGGCTACCGGTCGACCGTCCTAGGCAAATATGCCTAATAGTCGACCTCCCGGTCGACCGAGACCAGAACCAGAGAATGAACTCTTTGGTCGGTCGACCGTACGGTCGACCAGGGCCAGATCTAGAGAGCAAGCTCTCTGGATCGGTCGATCGTCCGGTCGACCGACCCATAGACCAAGGCAGTGTGCACGTCTGTGCACATCGGTCAACTGCCCGGTCAACCAAGATCTGGTCCGGTCGACCTGTCGGTCGACCGCTAGTGGTCTCAGGCAGGGTTTTGAGGTTTGAAAACTTGGTCAATTAAATACCCGTAAAATCACATAAAATTCACAAAAATTTTTGAAGAACAAATATGTGAGACTAAATTTCAACACATATTTTAAACAATTTGAACTATTTTTATGATATAGAAATTTAGTTTTAAACTGAAACCAGTATTTTCCAAAATCCAAACTTCTCAGGGAAAATATGGTTTTTCTCCAAAAGTTATATAAATAAAAACATGATATAGAAACACTTTTAAAGCATATAGTGTATAGATAGAATCCAATACACATGGTAAATGATATATCTATGTTTTTGACAATAAATGCAAAGCTAAGTTTTGTTAAAAGACAAAACTTGAAACACATGAAGTAGAATCATCAAATAAGTTTTTAGACAATATGAACTAAACAATGTATATGGATGAATCCACTATACATATAAATCATGTAAAACTTGTTTTGATTCTATCTATTCATGAAAACGATAAATATATACTTGAAAATTCAAAACCAGTTAAACCGAAAACAAAACTATTTATCTTGTATGTGTGTATACTTGAACATATCAACACTAGTCTATCTTTATACAAGATCTTAAAACAAAACAAACTAAACAAACCGAAGTCTTCTCGTCGATCTTTATCTTCAAGACGACTCGATCCAAACTCGATCCAAAGATTTTGACTCCTTCTGAGTACTAAATGCGATCTTGACGCTCGAGCTCTAGAATCAACATGTGTTAGCTCCAAAACTATTGTAACCCCCTGATCCCTGATGTACGTATCACAGTATCAGTACTCGATACGACGTAGAAAGTTGATTTGACCTTCCTGCTAGTTAGATTGAGCTGATTTCACTTTCAAATATTATTTTCTAATATTTTAAAGCTTTCAAAATTTTTGAAATTTTCTGAATTATTTTGTAAAATCTCCGTAGTCGGTGTCGACCGATACCGAGATCGGCTCTGTGATTTTTAATTCACAAATGGAGTTACATTTTAGGAATCTACTTTTATCTTGTGTCTTAAAAATCATATTTTCTATGAGAGAGTATTTTTGAAAATTTTTCGGAATTTATCAAAAATCCGTCAAACCGGTGTCGCCTCGTACTGGCGAAATCTTTCAGGATTTTTAATTTGCAAACCAAACTCAATTTCTTCAAACCATTTTCATATTATGTCTTAGGATAATATTTTCTATTTTTTGTAATTTTTGAGAACTGTTTGGAACAAGTCAAATTTTGACCTAATTAAATATTATTTAATAAATTCTTTTATTCTTTTTCTCCTCTTCTCTTTCTCCCATTCTCTGGATTTTTCCCACCGTCTAACCCACTGCCTAACCCACCGCCTCTCTCCTCCTATATAAAACTCTCCATCTCCCTCCCTCTCTCTCACACACTCCTTTCTTTCTTCCACTCTTTCTCTTCCCCAAATCTCTCTCTCTCTCTATCTATCTCTCTCTTTCTTCTCTCTCTATCTCACTGTCTCTCTCTCCATCTCTCCCTCTCTCTCTCTGTCCAGGTGGGTGGACCTGACCCATGCCCGCGGCCAGGCGCGCGCCACCGCGCCCCCGGCCAGGCGCCACCGCCCCCCCAACAGCACCACACCCTCTCTCCTCCTTCCCCTATTCTTCTTCTTCTTCTTCTTCTTCTTATTTTCCTCCTCCTCCTTCCCCTGTTCTTCTTCTTCTTTTATTTTTTTTCTTTTTTTTCCAGTTCTTCTTCTCCTCTCTCTTTCCCCCAGTGCTCTATTTCTCTCTCTTCCCTACCGCCGGCGGGGCAGAGCCGCCGCCGGCGAGGCGGCGCCGGCGGGGCTGGCCGCTGCCAGCCCCTGCTCCCATCTCTCTTTCTCTCTCTCGTTCTCCCTCTCTCCTCTTAATGGGTTAAACCTAAGATTCTAAACCCGCACCCAATACCCAATTACCCAATAACCTAAACCCATAAACCCACTAACCCATTACCCATATACTTAAGTTATGGGTTTGGGTTATCAGATCCAAACCCGACCTGCTATCTTACCCAACCAGCATCCAAAACTAATAAAGATAATATTACATAAAACCCCCTGCTCAATAGTATGTATTATATTTTGAACCTTAACTATTACATATTTAACCCATCGTTTATTCTTTTAGTGTTTCGGGCGATATCTAGAACATCCGGACTCCGAATTGGATAATTCTGGAACCGTTGCGATCGTAGGAAAGAGAGCTACCTTCTCATGGCTAGTTAGTGAGTGTTTTAATTTTTATAAATTATATTTATTCATGTATAATAAATTGAGTGATTGCTCTAGTTAATAAATTGTGATTATGAGTAAATCACTAGAATGTTAATTAATAACTTAATTATAGAGAAGTCATGTTTTGTAATAAGAAAATGCATGATATTTTAGTAAAAAATAATAAAATAATACTTTCATCTGCTTCATGATTTAATATAACGTATAGGTGATAGATGATCATATTTAAAATAAATAAATAAAACTATTGCATCTATCACATAACCGGACACTATCACTTCATGGACATCTATTATGGTTACGCAATACTACTACATGTGCACTGATACACGCGTACTCTATTATACCAGATATTGTCACTATTACACTGTCACCTTTACCGACCCACCGATACATTGAACACTGTATTACATGTAAATATATGTTACATTCGATACCGTTATTTCACGTTGTTCCATGACATGTCTCACCATTACATAGATACTGAGATTCACGACACGATTACTGCATGTTTCTGAATTACTGACATGCTGATACGCTATTACACTGGATACCACTACATGGATACTCTGTGCACAGTTATTGCATGTTCTTACACCGCTGTTATATAGACTCACCAGTCGACATGCATTGATTGTCTATGTATTCTTGTTACATGGATCATGGTTTATATTATTGCTACATTGATATTCTTGTATTCCCGTTATATTGAACACTATTTATGTCACATGGATTATTGTTACATGAGTAGTCCATCCTGTATTCCCGTTACATGATTATTTTTCGTTACTGGACATGTGAGTTGTTGATATGCGATGTGTGGAATCCCATATCTATTGTTCACTGTTTCCCGTTATCTTGTTTTATGCTATCAACAGAGCTCATGTCCTGTTATCATGTTACATGTACCATGTACTGTTCTTGTTCCTGATACTCTGTGGACATTAAATGTGTCACATATAACATGGGGTTGGGGGAGACTTGACGATTGACTAGATCTTGTCGGGTGGATGTCTGGATCCATTATTTGTCCCACTGCAGGAGAAAAGGTAGTGCTGGCTACCGACCGTTATAGCTCATGAGCTCCCATTTCCAGTTATGTTATTAGCTCATGGAGTTCCCGTTTCTCGTTACTTGTTTCACACTAGCAGGTTGTCCTGGTCTCAGCAGCCAGGGAGTTTTGGTAAGGCCGTGATCCCTGGTATGCACGGGATACACCCACCCGATTAGAACTCCTTGACCATTGGGTTTTCAAGTAACATAATAAAATGGTATAAACAGTAGTGACGTCGGGAACACTTGTTATTTGGTCATTCTCTCGTTTGGATAATGGTACCCGTATGCCATGTCCGGATGGGTTCGACTGGACTGTGCGGGCTCCAGTATGAACTGCAGTTGTATGGTACACTGGAAGAGATTGATTAAAATACCAGGTGGTACTGATTGTTATTATTGTATAAATAATATGACTTGCCCGGTACATGTATCATATTGTTTAGTTGCACTTGTTACTATTCCTGATTATTTATCCCTTATCATGTTACCGGTATACTTTGTTACACTTCCTGATACAGTTACACTTTCTGTTGTGGCACACTACTTATGTACATCTATACTCTGCATTGCATATACTCTGCTTTATGTATACCTTGCAGACTTCATACCTTGTAGACATCATTACTGTATATGCCCAACACAGTAGTATGGTTACGTTGCATATGCACATCTGCATATTCATTTCTATCACGCTGTATACTACTGTAGATATGACCCGATGAGAACATGCTAGGTGGTGATGGTATTAAAATATGACATTTTTATATTTCTACTGCTTATTAAATGCCTACTATATGGTATCACTGATACAGAATCATATATTATATATTATTATTGTGCCTGTATTACTATAGTATATATTACTGCTTCCTTCATTTTATCACTCACTAGGTCGCTTTCTAACGACCCTGAGTTTGCGTGCCCAGGTTGGAGATCCGAGTTATCATATTGTCAGATATTTCATTGGATTCACATAGGAGACTCATCATCGAGACCATTCATAGGTATCTTTGTGATTTGTTTCTGTTATCTTATTTATCCCTAATTTTATATCTGTTATGATCACTAACCTCTTTTTGCAAGTACTCTTGTACTTATTTAATGCTGGAACTCTTGTATATATGGAGGCTATTTCTGTACTGAGGCTTAGCGTACGTACGTGAGGGTATCTCCGCCTTGCATATGTACGTCACCATAACGTCCCCATACCTGCGGGATGGGGGCGTTACAACTATCTTTGAATCTTTTGTTGAAACTAATCACCTAATAAGATCTTAATCAACATCTGAAACTTATTAAACACAAGATCATTAATAAACTAACATTCATAAGTTAGTCATCATCAAAACAAAGGTGAAAGGCCTTTGGACCAATAATCTCCCCCTTTTGATGATGACAAAACTTATAAGGTTATATATATGCATAGATTAAGAGTAAGCTTCATAAAATCTCTCCCTTAATTTATGCATACCAATAAAACAAGAAGATATTCAATGTAAGCTCAAGATACCAATAGAAACATATATATTATATATATGCATAAACACTTTCTAAACATACATATATAATCCTAACATGCGTATATAATCCTAAATCCTTCTCCCCCTTTTGTCACTCATCAACAAAGGGGTGAAGACAAATAAATAATACCAATAAACTTATTTTAAATAAAAATTGATACCAACAAACACAATCATTAAAAGAACCAATTGAAAGAAATAATCTTTTTACTAATTAAAAATTAAACATTCTTTTTACAAATAAAGGAAACAATCTTTTATGAATTGTTACCAATAAAAGGACATGCTATCAATTGAAAGTAAAAACCAATGATTTTTTAAGTAAACATTAAAACCAATCCTTTTATTGTTTCATTCATATGCATAAGATATTGCAATAAAGATATCAAATTGAGAATAATACCAATTTCAGATTATTGATACCAATATTGAAAATATTAACATATATCAAAACAAAGTATTTTTCATCATAAAGAGTGGGAGTAGGATACCAATTGAAAATAAAATCAATTGAAAGATAAAACAAGAATTTTTCTTCCCCTTTATGAAATACTAATAAAAAAATACATAAGCTTGTATATGACACCAATTGAAAAACAATTGACATTAAGAACTAAATCAAGCTTAGTAAGAAATAATTTGTGCTTAAAATGTATGGCATATATGTTTATTGCACAAGAAAATATGTATATGTATGTATCAGAGCAAATCAATTTAGATATGATCCAAACAAAAAACATGAGTATATAAAATGAATTTTCATTAAGAATTATGCATAACTCATACCTTCCACCCTATTCATATACATGATAAAAAATAGTCATTAAGGCATACAAGGCATGGCTGTCCAACCATCCGCCTTTCGAAGGTTGGGGTTTCCAAAAATATGATTTGAAAGTATTTTAACATATTTGAAAACTCTACCAATTGAAGAATAATGAAACTAGTTTTAAGATAATTTTGAAAACTAGTACGAAGTCTTTCTAATAAGGAATAAAAAAATATATTTCATAATATATGAAAATTACATGAGAATCGACACTCAAAAGTCTATAAAGCACATATAGGCTCACGGATCAAGACCATGAGTAAATAAAAGATATATATAGAGTGTACAAGATTCATTTAAGTAACATATACATGAAAATAAATCAATAAAGCTCACATGAAATTTCTTTCTCAAAAACATGAAAATCATCAAATATAAAACTATGAAAAATTAAATTTTCATCAAAAACTAAACAAGTTTCAAGGTATATTTATGTTTTGTCGAAACTAAAAGTATACACATATATTCCAAACATAAACGAGTCCACAAAGAATAGTGCATAAAGGCAAGTAACTCTAGAATAGACATGTATATCTATTAGTTTTAGACAAAATTAACGTATACATGAAGCTAAACATATTTTTATGACAACATGTACAAAAATAGGGAACACATGTATAAATGTAAGAATTATCAAAACTAGGTTATACAAATACATCTAATGAGTACACATGAGCAATAAAGTATAAACACATGATAATCAAGTGTAGCTCACTAATTGTACAAGTATAAACACAAGTTTTAATGGAATTTACATCTAAACAAGTAATCAAAATATGAAGTATACAAACATAAACAAACATGATCATAAGGCTAAATGCACGTATTTTAGAACTAGGATATACATAGTAGTTAAACTATAGTGAGAACATAAAAATATAAGTGCATATAAACATAGGTGTATCTAAAATACTATCTATGTATATCTAATAATATTGTATTTAATTTAATGAGCATGAAAACCAATAATGCCAAATTATCAATATTAGTGTATAAACAAAATAAGGAGTTAGAGATAAATAGCAAAACTAAATGAACTAGTTTCTAGGTCCCCAAACCATGGTGGTTCTTCCACCAAACATCCATTGAAAGTGATGCATCTATTAAATGTGTCCATATAGCTCTAACGCATCCACCATCGAGGCACCAATACAGTCACGTCAAATGAGAGCCCATACCTACATCAAATAAGGTAGGGGTGGCTTTTTAGTACCCATATTTTTTTAGGTCCAAGGGAGTTAGCACCTTTCCTAACCCAAACAAACTTATTTGCAAATTTTGAATTATGTAATCTATCATAACAAAACTTTGTGTGTGCACGATGTATACAAGTGTATACATGAGCATACATAGAATCATGTGTGTGAGCCTGATAAGCATGTGTTTGCCGTGAAGGGTGTGCATGAATATGTGGAGTATGTTTCTTTCGAAACATAGATTCCAAATGTGTGTGGTTCATGACAAATTGGCTCAAAGTGGAGCCCAAACAATCTACACTCTTCTTCAAGACACATATATCATTTTCAATAGAAAAAGATATGGAGCAAGCAACAAAATTCTTATCACTAGGAGATGTATCTATAGAATCATGACAAGAATGGAAAACAAAATTATTTTTCAAAGAAATGTTTTTCTTTGAAACAAATTCCAATTTTTTAAAATTAAAGCAATTTTAATTTTCAAAGAATCATTCTCTTTTAAAACAAAATCAAGTTTTAAAGACAAAATCTCATTTTTTCTTCAAAACATGATCAAACTCATTTTTATTTTTCAAAATTTTATTTTTATTTAAAGAAAGGTCAAGTTGAACTTTCAATGAGTCCCTCTCATTTGAAATCTCAACTCTTTCTTGCAAAACTAAATCAAGTTTTGAAAATAATTTTTTATTTTCTTTTTAAATTTAAAACTCTTTCTTTTCAAAAGTTGTACTTTGAAAGCAAGTTTTCACAAAATATGGATAGTTCTTCATTTAATTCATGTGCATCTAAATTATTTTCATCACATGAAAAACTAGTACTATCATCTAGTTGAGTATCCGAAATTATCTCAAGGGAGTCATTCCCTTGGACCATGAAGCAAGCTTGATCGGACTCGTCTCCACTAGATTCCTTCCCCAAAACATGTGTCGTTTGTACCTTGAGAGAAATCAATGTGTTACATACTGCAAAAGCGGAATCACAATGAGAATTCAAAGAAAAGTCATCTTTGCTAAGTGTGTTCCTAAATGCCTTTAAGACTTGTGCATTAGCCTCTATATGCTTGTCATTACTAAGATAATTTTTTTGGTAGTGGCAAGGTAAACATGCAATCCTAGGGTTTTAAGATATGTACTTATTTTAAACTTTCACATATCGATGTTGGAAACATACATGGGAGGGGCAAGAAAATTCATGAGTGTATAAACTATATGTGTGCAAATACAAATCTAGATTAGTAATTCCAGATCACACTCCTAGATGGTTAACCGAATATCAAGAGTAGGCTCTGATACCAATTGAAAGTGCACCTAGAAGGGGGTGAATAGGTGTACTAGCTAATCTTGGACAAATAAAGTGGAATTTAAAACGTAATTGCAAACACACTATGTGTAACCAGAGTGAGTCCGAATTCCTCGTGAAGGGCTCTGGAGCTACTCCTCTAAATTCCTCTAGATTAAGAGTTGAGGTACTTTAACAAGCTCTCTTGATTAAACACAAGTGTGGGACACACACAAACTATATCTAACATATGAATATGAATAATGTGAATCAATACAAGATATAAAAGAGAGAGAGAATAGATCAAACGCAAACACAGTGATATGTTTTGAGGTTTGAGCCACTGCTCTACGTCCCTGTCTTCATACAGAAGGATTTTCACTATGTCTACACAGGACCTTCTACAAAGGGACCTCCACCGAGGAATTACAACTCAACTCCGGAAGTACACAACTCCTCTCTTAAACACAAACCTCTACACAAGATGTGGGCACAAAGCCAAGGCAAATAAAAAGGTCTATAACTTGGTGATCCTATGATAACAAACTCTCTTGGTGATCTCAAACAATCAGAAATAATTTTCTCACAAAGCAAAGATCCTAAAGATAGGATTAGAGATGATAGCTCAAGTGTGAGAAAAATAAAGTGTTTTAAAAAAAGAAACAACAAAGAAAAACTCTTATGAAAATCTTCTAGATAGGTAAAGAAATGAAGAAAAAACTAGAATTCCCAAATATTGGTTTTCTTTGATTTTTTCAAAAACTTTGAAATAAATAAAGATAAGAGAATTTTTGGCACAAAGTTTCTTATTAAAACTTGCTGAAAACACTTCAAAAGATGAGAAGAAATAGCTCTTAGAAATCTTAATGAAAACAAACCTCAAGGACCCATATTATAGGATCTTGAAAAACTAGCCGTTGGGGTTCAAAACAGGTCAAAATTGACCTGTCAGTCGACCACCTGGTCGACTGGCCAACGGTCAGATTCTGACCATTGGGGCTACTGGTCGACCGCCCAGGCAACTATGCCTAACGGTCGACTCGTGTGGTCGACCGAGGCCAGAACCAGAGAGCGAACTCTCTGGTCGGTCGACTGTGCGGTCGACCGGGGCCAGATCCAGAGAGCAAGCTCTCTGAATCGGTCAACCGTGCGGTCGACTGGCCAATAGGCCAAGGCAGTGTGCACGTCTGTGCACATCGGTCGACCACGCGATCGACCGAGATCTGGTCCGGTCGACCGGTCGGTTGACCGCCAGTAGTCTCAGGCTGGGTTTTAGGGTTTGAAAACTTGATTTTTTAAATACCCATAAAATCCCATAAAATCACATAAAATTCACAAAAATAAGTTCTTGTAAATATTTGAAGAACAAATTGTGATATAGAAATTTAACTTTAAACCGAAACTGATATTTTTCAAAAACCAAACTTCTAAGGAAAAAATATGATTTTTCTCCAAAACTCATATACATACAAAAACATGATATAGGAACACTTTTAAAGCTTATTGTATATGGATAGAATCCAATACACATGGTAAAATATATATCTTGACAATAAATCCAAAGCTAAGTTTTGTTAAAAGACAAAACTGAAACACATGAATTAGAATCATCAAAATAAGTTTCTAGATAATATGAACTAAATAATATATATGGATAAATTCACTATACATATAAACTATGTAAAACTTGTTTTGATTCTATCTACTCATGAAAACACGACAAATGTATACTTGAAAATCTAAAACCGGTTAAATTGAAAATAAAACTATTTATCTTATGTGTGTGTGTATACTTGAGCATATCAACACTAGTTTATCTTTGCATAAGATTTAAAAATAAAAACAAACTAAACAAATCAAAGTCTTCTCGTCGATCTTTATCTTCAAGACGACTCAATCCAAAGACTTGACTCCTTCCGAATACTAGATGCAATCTTGACGCTCGAGCTCTTGAATCAACATTTGTTGGCTCTAAAATTGGCTTTGAATCCTTTATTACTAAGATCTTGATCAACATTTGAAACTTATTAAACACAAGATCATTAGTAAACAAACCTTCATAAGTTAGTCATCATCAAAACTAAGGTGAAAGACCTCTGGGCAAATAAAATTTAGGGGGAAGCCATTAGATAATAGACAAATAAATCTAAAATGTTCAAATAATATGTAAAAAATAAAATATAATAAAAAACTAAATTTCTAATTACAAATAAATAAAGTCCCGTTTTAGAAAAAATCCCTTAACTAAATGAAGAAAAAAATCTCAAACTTTTTATGTTTAGTTAATTTTCAAAAAAAAATTTATCAATTTTTAAAAGTCATTAAAAATATTGTCAATTATTTAGACAATTATCAAAATAAGTAAAGATAAATCAGTGAATTGTACCTCTAACTAAAATTGATATAACTCCATATTAACATACAATATATTATTTGCTTAAAAGAATATATAAATATTTAATGAGGCTAATAAAAACATTATATTTGGGAAATCATTTAAGAATTACAATTTTATCAATTTTCTTTCCTATATCTTATTTTTTTTTAGATAAGCACATGATAGGTATCATGTTCTAATATACTTTTTTAGTCTCTTTTCTTTATATATTATCTCATTCTTAGATTTATATAAGCATTAATGCAACATTAAATACTTTACTGCCTTATTGAATATATAAATCACGATTACCTCTAAAAAGTATAATCTTAATTTAAAGATGATTATTATTTGACAATACTAATTTGTATAAGTGTATATTATATTTTATTATTGATTTATGAATAGCATGTGCCTGGTTTGCTAGTATATATATAAAGAGATAAAAAAATAAATTATCAATTGATAGTTATGACGTACTTATCCAAAAAGAAATATAATATAGGAAAGAATATGCCAATAATTTCAATGATTTTAAAAACTTGATAAGTTTTTTTTTTCAAAATTTAAAACAAGACTTTTTTTATTTAGTCATAGATTTTCTCTAAAAACAAGATTTTGTTTTACTCATGAGGAGAAATTTTAGCTTTCTGTTATTTTTTATTTTGTATATATTATTTAGACGCTTTTTATTTATCCCTTTATTATATAAACATTAATTGCTGAGTGGGTGGTTTCAAATTTAAAAAAAAATATAGAGATAGATATTTGAATCGAGATGAAGAAAATCAATAAAGAGAGAGAGTGAGAGTCAGAGTGAGAAAGAGAGAGGAGTTGTTGGATAGAGATAATAAAAAGAAAAAAATCAAAATTACCAACATGAAATTGTTGAAACTCAAAAATATATTAAATTCTGAAACTATATTTATCAGTTAAAATATAAAAAAACACTAAATAATCACGTCTAATTATGTTATAGCTAAATTTTTCAAAAAAATTAATTGATTTTTCTACTTAAGGTCAAATTGAGAAATGAATTTTTTTGTAATATTCCAAGTGGCGTAGACAAAAACTTTTATAACATAGGAAATTTTGCTACAACTCCCTATATCAAATCATAATTATAAAAAAAACTCAGCTTCATAATTTAATTCGCTATGACCACCTTTTTTTTTAACCAACCAGGTGCACTCCCGTGTCAAGCGTAGAAGCGCTCCTCAGCGATGAGAGACACAAATGCCCTGATCACTGGAAAAAAGTGAACCACTTCGAAAATGCGAACTGTTGGTATATAGAGGACTGTGACCATGATCATAGTCCTCACAAAAATGTCATGTTTTTGATGCTTTATAGAACAACGACCGTGATTGCAATCCTCTATATTAAGATTACAACCAGCTGTCCTCACAAAAATGCCTTATTTTTGAGTCTTTATTAGGATCGCAGTCTTTAAAAGAACAAAAATTTTCACCCTATGTCAGGACTGCGACAATGATTGCAGTCATCGCAAAATGTCCTAATTTTCAATTAATAAAAAGAGTGCGACCATAGTCGCAGTCTTCTAATAAAAACTGTCACCACGGTCGCAGTCTTCACAGATGACTGCGATAATGAGTCGCAATTCTCATATCAGCTTCACCATCATCAGCAGACTCCCGTCCACTAACATCGAATGATTTCCTTCCAGATGTAAAAATCACATTGATCATCACAATAACAAATGAAACTCATCGCGAGCACGTACAAATGAGATTTGCAAAAGATCGATCCCAAAATTTGGTCAGGGGCTCAGCGACCCCAGGAGGGGGCTCCCTGCCACCTTCCAAGTTCCAACCCCACGACGATCTGACCGCGCAGGTCGATCCACGAATTACTCTACGTCGGGGTCAGGATTGAGGAGAGAGCAACAACAGGAATGATGGGAAACGGTAAAAGAGGAAAATGAAAATATATAAAGAAATAGTAGTTGGGAGGAATCAATTTATGCTGATGTAGACGAGACTATAACGAATAAATATATAAAGATGAGTTTTTGTTTTAATTATGAAAGAAAACAGATGGCTGTAGCGAAATTTTCCTTATAACATTGATTGTGCTTTTTATAGTTTGGATATACGAAGACTTCTAAAATTTGGTTCTAGTTGTAAAAATTTAAGGTCCTACAGCTGTAAATCAAAGTTCTTAAAGAAAATATTTGCTAATATTACGTTTAAAAGGGGTGTATACGAGAAAACCTCCCCAATTTCCATTCATAAGAACCAAACTGAAATTATTTTCTCGCCACAAAATCTCCACACCAATGGGAGAACTCTCTCTCACTCTTCTCTTCGATCTCGTCTTCTCTTCTCCTCCCCCTATTCATGGAATCTTCTCAGTAGATCTCAAAGGCGGTCCTTGGAAACCCTAGCTTACGAGGAGATTCCGTCGTACGAAAGCCCTTCCAATTCCACGGTCTTCGTTCTTCATGGGTTGCTTGGATCGAGGAGGAACTGGAGGACTTTTTCTCGAAATCTGGATTCAGAGCTCAAGAAACTCAATTCATCCGACGGTAACTATGAGATATTTTAAATACCCATTTTGTAGTTTCTGCTTTTAATCGATAAAAATGTCGCCTTTTACTCTTATTTTACTGTCTTTTACTCTGTTTTTTTATTTGGTGATATTTGTTATTTTGTTTCCTTGTTGTTTTTCTGAGTTGATTATTAATTGTATTTGGAGGAGATAGCCCATTTCATATTTTCTATGTATTATCATTAACTATTATACCTTGATGGGGAAAACCAAGCGATAACAGCGAGAGACGTGGCGACTGCAGCGGGAGAGGAAGAGGGGGAGGGAGAGGGAGGCTGGAGGAGAGGAGGGGACGGGGGAAGACGAAAAAGGAAAAAGGATCTGTCTCGCGCTCTCTCTCGATCTCTCTATCTCTCATCCTGCTGAAGACGGACACATAGATGGATAAAGTTTGTAAAAGAGTCGCGGGTGAAAGCCTCGCTTCGCTCGTTTTTTACTAGCATACTGCAGTCAAGCGGTGAGGAAACCGACACGACGGTGGCAGCGACGGTGAGAGAGAGAGAGAGGAGGGCAGGGAGGAGAGAGGAAAAGTGAGAGAGGGAAGTGGGAAATGAGAGCTAGAGAGAGGGAGAGAGGGAGAGGGGAGGGGAGGCGGAGAGGGGATAGGTGAAGAGCCAAAGAGAAGGGAGGGGGGAGAGGGGAGTTGGCAGGCGACAGATTAGAGTAAGGACGAGAGACGGAGAATGAGAGAGAGGGAAGACGGAGAATGAGAGAGAGGGAAGACGGACGGACGACCGTGCACAATTTGTGAAGGAGATATGGAGAAAACCTCTATTCGGTCGGTTTTGATAACTAGTATACCACTGAGGTGGTGGAAACCGACTTGTGGAGGCAGGCGACGACGCATGACAGGGTCAGGGATTTGTTGGAGGAGGAAGTGGAAGAAGAGGAGGAGGAAGAGGAAGAAGAGGAGAAGGAAAAAGAAAGAAAGAGGAGGGGAAAAAAGATGAGAGAATAAGGAGAGGGAGGGCGCTGGGGGGGGGGGGGGGGGCGACGAGGGGAGGGAGCGGCGATGAGGGGAGGGTGCTGCTCTCTCTCTATCTCTCACGGAGGTGAAGATGGACAGATGAACGTACAATTTTTGTGAAGGAATCACGGGAGAAAGCCTCCCTTCTGTCAGTTCCGATAATGGTGTTTTTATTATCATTAATGTGCAATTCTGTATTTTCAATATTTTTGTTTCAATTTTGGGTAATTTTGATGTTATTCTTGTTTTTCAGCTGAGTTCATTGTTATATTCTATGCTAGATTAATTAGCTATGCAATTGAGTTCATTGTTATATTCAAAATTGTTACTAGAGTATAAGAAAGGTTATCTCATAATCACAGTCATCCGCTACTTATACGAATAAGAAAGGGGTAAATAGCATTTTTTTGACACCCAGAAATTGTCTCCTAAGCAATAGGCACACTATCTAAATATCTATATCTTTAAATATGTGCTGAATGTGCTCTGCCAACTGGACTATTAGTTATGTTTTTCAATCTATTAGCCAAAGCCTTAATAATTTTTTATATGTACTTTAAGAAGAGTAACGGGTCTAAATTGAGGAACCAAAGTTGTTTCTTGTAAGGAATACATGTACTATTGGTATACTTTAGCCGTTTCTAATCAGCGTTGCCTTTATAAGATTCTATAAAAAGCCATGTGAAATCTGATTTGTGCATAATTCTTAGGAGAACTAGGTCTAGGATACTACTACCTAAGCCTGGGGCCTTGAATCAACTAATCCAAATATGCCCTTCCGAATTTCTTCTTCCTAAACTCTCTATCCAACTCTGTTTTATCATTGACCCTACTGGACTGATATAGAATAATCTATCTTCAATGGTCGCTCCAAACTTCTAACTCCTCATCAACCCTTATAGCCATCTGCCTTTGTATTTTAAAAATCAACCCAATGTAGTCTGCAACTCTATAAGGCAAACTGGTATTCTATCACCTTCTTTAGTCCAAAGCATATCATATATCCATTTAAGTATTTTTCTTCATTCTGAAGTATCTCTTGATACGGCAACTAAAATCTCTGATTTCCCTTATGATCTTCCTCTCTTCTACGCATGAATTTTGCCTAATAATGCTTATCTTCTAACCCTTTGTGCTAGCCAGATTATCTTCTCAGCAAGATTGGCTTCCATTTCTAAGTCTGTTAAGCTTCTCTATAAAATTACAATCATCCCTGCAACTAACATTGGCAGTTCACTGTCCACCGTTCTTCAATGTTATCCTTAAAATCATTCACTTATGACCAAACTTTCTCAGATTTAATACTTATCATATTTAGATTGATCAAAAATAGAATTATGAGCAACGGTTACATGACAGGATGCGCCATTAAGTATTTATTGAAGAAAATAACATGAATGTTTTAATGCTCATTCCTCATGCACTACATCTATCTCACCTTGCAATATTAGGATGTGACCTTTTATTTGACCAAGCAAACCTTCTCTTTGAGGATACAAGGTAATCCAATACCTTAACCTTCGAAGAATGTTATAAAATTATATCAAATCAACCTTTATGGTAGAATTATTATTCCCCTTACCAGCATATCTAGTCACTGCAATCATGACCAAATTATCCAAGGACCAGTACAATTCCATCTAACTTGTAATCTCCGATGAGGCATTCATGAACTCTTGCACACAGCCAGGCTGCTGAACACACTAAACAAAGAATTCCGAGCGGCTTATCCATATTACCAATTCAGCATTTACGGGAGAATTGCCTTTAACTACTCTAATCAACTTGAATAAATTACCCTCCCAAGTAATCATAATATGTTCTGCAACTCCAATTAATTTAACATCATTATCATCATCTCTATTGAGTGAGTTTTGTTTTGCTACCTATCATGTGTGATTCCCTTTGTTTTCTTTCTTGTAACTTTACATCATTTTGGGAATATGTATTCTCGTCATTTTTGTTCTCCATTTTTTTAAAAAAATTCTCTTTTTTATATAATTACTTTAGTTTTATCCTTTGCAGTTTTTTTTTGCAATTAAAACATTATGAAATATATGTCTTTATCGTTCCTTCAGCATTTAGTAGTTTAGTTTTCAAACTCGAGGAAATTATAGAAGACATCCGTCAGTCTTCCTCAGTGACTAACATTATTTTGACTGATACTTTTCAATATTTATTCCAATTTCTTTAGGAATGTGGAATTCCATTGATCCTCACACATCATGTGACTAAGATGTCCGCTTTATGGATGAAAATGCCCTTGTCTTCTTCCCTTCAAATTGGGAAAAGTTTTGAGATTATAATAAATTAAACAAATTAGATTTTACAATTATTAACAGAAAGGTTTGAAAAAAATCAAGGTAGAAAAAGGCTTTAGGAAATTCCTTCGTGTTATTACTGGAGGTTTGTGAGACTTGTTCCGGAAATTATGTTTTCTGAAATTTCTCAAGCTAGAGATGTCTGAAAGTTAGGTTTCGAAATTCTGACGTAGGAAGAAAATTAAAGAAAATCATATTCTTGCCTTCTTCCTTAGGGTTGGGTTACGGAACAATGGGGTTTTGAAATTTCTCAAGATAAGAATAGGTTAGAAAGAAAGAAAAAAAATTAAATAAGTGAGGGGCATGCTGGTCACTTTAATGCTGTAAACCATGTAAGACATACACAGGGAGAAAGAAAAGTGTGGAAGAGTCCAAGGGGTTAAGTGTAAATAGATATTAGGGAGGCTACTTGAGATTACTCTTAAGTTTTACAGCAGAAAATATTTGCTTTTTTTACTGTGCTTTGGGAGGAATTACATGAGTTTCATTAGAATTGTTGGAGCTTTGGTCTATTGTTCCTTTCTCTCTTAATAAATTCTAATTATGAAAGTCTTGTTCCTTGGTGAAGAGATTCTTCTGGTTTATGATTGCAGTGATGATTCTTTATTCACTCGGTAAAGGAGCTTTCCTGATCTTGGTTTCTGAATGCAGAGTGGAGAATGGTTCTTGTTGATTTGAGGAACCATGGGAAATCAGCTGGAATAAAAGGGCTGGATCCTTCACAGGACATGGTGAATGCACCTAAAGATCTGGCTAATTTGGTGAAGACTCGAGGATGGGCGTGGCCAGATGTCGTCATTGGTCATTCCATTGGGGGGGTTTTTTTGGGGGGTTTGGGGGGGGGGGGGGGGGGGGGGGAGGTTGCCTTAGAATATGCGGCAAGCTGTGCACGTGGTGACTATGGGGAGTCTGCGGTGTTGCCTAAACGGGTACTTTACATCATTTTTTAATCAACAGGTATTTTCATTGCTAGGCACTATTTTAACTTTTATGATCAAAATTTTATCAATATAACTGTAGACCTTTAGCAAAAGTACAAGTGGGATCCAAATTAGCTGCTCATAGTTTAGGGTTTTTAAAACTGTATGTAAATTTAGTACAGGTGCTCGACATTCACAACTTCATTATATGGTTTGGTCATAGGGCTTACATTGTACTTTCACCTTTTGAGATGAAGTATACCTTTGGGGACGAGCTAATTCTGTGGGGTTATATACCACACAATTCGTTAGATATCCTGCACAGCACAGGATTATTTACCACTGCACTGTAATCTATGCTACTTATACTACAACTTTTGTACTTGCAAGATAGTGAAAATTTGCCGTCCAGATACTGATCTTGAAATTTTTTAACTTAATATATTTATTCTTTCGAATTTGGGAAATTGTTTTTAGCAGATCCTTTCCCAATTGTCCGGGATTAAGCGTGTGTAAATAATTGCATCTCCCTAGGTGATAATGAGTCTCATTTCTATGGCAAGCCTCTATCTTGTCTATAATTCCTTGGGTGGGAATTTGCACTGGTTCATAGAGGCTTGATGTCATGTTGACATGGTAATGTAAATGCTGGTACTTTTGGCCTACTCCTGTAAGAGTTATGTTCCATATAGTAGTCCATATTTGTGATGGTGAGTGAGCCATGTTAATCTTACATAAAAGTAGACCGTGGTAAATTGAATTTTTCATCAGTATTATTATTACCTTTTCTTTGGGTAACAGGACTGAAATGGGTGTGAGCATGATGGTATAGCTAAAATACCATATGTGCCTCATTGTTTTGCATATACGAGTGTTCAGAATAGTTGATTGATTGCAATAAGTTGGGTTTTATTCTAAAATTATAATAAATCATAATAAGATTGTAAAAGTTTTTTTATGCAGCTATCCTGCAACTAGATTTGTTGATTATTTTATATTTGTTTCTATAAGTGGTTTAATTATCAGTTGATATTAAATTTAACTGGTTCTTTGGTTATACTTTTCAAGTGGTTCAATTGATGCAACATTATTGTAATTTCCTGGCAAGGAACTGCATTGGGTTTTTTTCTTTCAAATTTTATTTTAAATATACTTCTGAAGCTTTTAGTATTAATAAGCTTGGTCCTTTTGGTTTGCTAGAATCCCTTGCTAGAAAGGAGAAAGATCTTGTCGAATCATATTGAAATTTGACCATAGGTTCCATACCCTGTTATAAATTTGTTAGATAAGAGCTTCATTCTTGAAAGGCTAGTAACGATAGGAATTGTGGTTTGTTCTCATTCTTTGCATATGTACATGAATAAAATTTACGTGAGCATTTATATTCAGGAAAATCTGTGAATTAATTAATGAGTTTATTCACATCTGAGTAGATCTTGTGTTTATTCTTGATTCAGAACAGCTTTGGGTGTTGGACTCTGTTCCTGGAGAAGTGAACTCCGCTGATAGTGACGGAGAGGTGGAGAAAGTTTTGCATACTCTTCATAGTTTGCCTTTGTCACTTCCATCGCGGAAGTGTGCTTTCTTTCTCATACATTTCAAAGCTTCCACACTATTTCTCATGCATACAGAGATAAGCATGCACAAACTTGCACATCATATTTTTTTAAACTGTCTAACAAGTAGCATTGAGAGCCACATGCATGCTCAGACTAGCACATCGTATTTTTTATCCATCTAAAAAGTAACATATGCTGTTGAAACTTTAAGAATGTTATGGATGTTCAACCCATTTTAAATATTGTAAACTGAAACTATCCACCAGTTTATTTAAGAGGCATGATATGTGATGCCTATGTAATATTATGTTGCCAGTTTTTATTTCTTAAGGTCCAGACATATGTATCTTCAATTGTATGAACTAGCCTTATTAAGAGTAATACAGTGATGTTGCTTGTTCTTTGTACTTTCCATGAGGAGCAAGCTGATTGATTACCACACATTAGTTTGTTTAGTGCAAAAGCTTCTGAGTAGAATCTCAGATGGGGAACCCCTATTGTGAAATGGCCACGTCTAGTTATGTCCATACAGCATGTCAAAAGATAAATGTATGGGCGTACCCATCCTGTTAGAGTCTTTAAAAACGATGTTTGTAGTTTTCTAATTTTCTAGGAATGCTATTTGTTAAGCGTTCCGTACACCCCTGCAGCACAGGAGTAATTCCAAAGCACACCTGTTCTTCAATGTATCTTCAGAGGACAAGGAAAGCAAATCTCGTAAATTCATGTGTGAGTGGCAAAACCTGAATATTGGATCAAGTCAGTAGATGTGTTTCTGACCCTCCTGATGTCATATTTATTGGTTAAGGAGAATGTTGTCATATACTGGCAATTGGGATGGCACAAATAGATTCAAGCAATCAGAATTTAAACTCATTACATCGACCTCAGTGGGTAATTTGTCTTATGTTTACTATTTTGGTATTATTGAGTAATTTGTCTTATGCTGAGGAAGGACGCATATTGAGAAAACTATGCAATCTATCTGTCATTCCATTTACGCGGTATATCTTACATTGCACAACAACACCCATAGAGAGAAAAAACAAGCCTTCATCTTCTTTGAAGGTTCAATTTATTTTCGGCTTTACAATTGGACAACATCCCGTACTGATGCCTCATGTATCTTGCATCCACGACTTTAACAAAACACTTTTAGGAGGACTCTAGCTCCTATTCCAGCTTGCCCTTGTTTTTAAGTTACATTTCCATCCAAAATCAGGTGGGTTGTGGAACACATGCTTGAGCTCGGATTTTCCGAATCTCTTTCTGAATGGATAGGCAGCAACTTAAAGAAGGAAGGGAACACATGACTTGGTCTTTTGATCTCCAAGCTGCCATCGAGATGTTCAATTCCTACATGTAACTTGCTCTCTTCTCTGAGTCTCTGAAGCCCATGAGACCTAGTAGTTGTGACAAAGCTTGATGGTTCAAGCTTTGTTTTGATGGCTGCAGGGACACAAGCTATTTGTCTCTGTTAGAGCACCCGCCCAAAGGATTGAAGATAATGATAGTTCGAGCTGAGAATAGTGACAGATGACATCCACACGTGCGTCAGAAGCTAGAACATCTGTCGAAGAAGGGGGAGACAGCTGAGGAGAGGAAGGTTTCCGTTTATGTTCTCCCGAAGTCTGATCACTGGGTGCATGCAGATAATCCCAAGGGATTACTTGAGATAATGGCACCAAATTTTGTTAGGAAGGCTTAGATTGTTGTACTTTGGTGGGTCATTGTTGGTTAATAATTTGCCTCTCAAAACCTTTTTCCCAAACATTGTATTGAGGAAAGCATTGTATTTATTTCCTTTTCAGAAAGGGATGCTTGATTAGCTTAATCCTAGACTTTGGAAAGTTGATGTTTGGTATATAACAATTGTACAACGTTTGATATTTTCAACTAGACATCTAAAAATTTATATTGATTCCATCTTGTGCTCAAGCTGCAGTTTCTTTTATGACTTCTTGTTGCATTCTGGAGTTGAGTCCTACAAAAAGATTGTAGTACTCGCTGTTGAAAACTGAATTTACAATTTGATTGTGGTGGAATACTGCCATGATGTGTAAAGATCAACAAGCTTCTTTCTTTCTTTTTTTCCCTTTTTTTCTTCTTTGGTTTGTATAGGTGGAGTGTTTGATTGAGGTTTGAGCTGTGATTGAATCAACATCATCACACCAATTCTACATGTACAGTGCATAAAACAAAAGCATGTGCAAATAGTGTGTGCCTTATTTAAGCTTCTCTCATTTTCTTTTCTCTTTAAAGAAAATGCCAACCAGATTATTAATAAATATCTTGTTAAAATCAAATCAGTCTCTTACCCGTACCTTCATTTCATAGGTTGAATCTGGCATTGTATCGGTTAGAAATTACTATCTTCATCAAGGAACATCTGCCATTATAAATGGAGAAGCTAGCTTTTTTTTTTCCTCTTCTTTTGAGAACAAGGATGGGGTAACCCCCAGCCACTTCATTAAAGCAAATGCAAAATAAAGTTCTGCACCTTTAAGTGCAAATTTCTATCAGTATCTGATTACAGTCATCCATCACTCCTTTCCTTAATACACACAACCCAAAACAATAAAAAAAAAAAAAACAAAGAGTTACACTTCCATCTATCACAATAAGATCTCTTCCTTCAGCTATCTGAGCTCTGAAAGGAACAGCCTCAATAACTCCAACTCCAACTCCAGTCTCCTCCTCCTGAACAGCAGCAGCTCTCTCTGTAACCTCATCAGCACCTTCTCTGTAAGCAGCATTGGGTGGTTGAGCTCTAGTAGTAGTTTTCCTGCATGCAAGTCCTTTGAATCTGTTTCTAGCAAATGTCTTCCATTGTTTGGCTGGCAATTTGTCTGACCGAAAAGTTTATGAGTAAAGCAACATTCCTGTTGTATTTCTGACTGAAAATTCTACTATTTCTTTTATACCACACAAACCAAATGACTGCCATCACAGATACTACATCCCACTCAATTTCAACTTCAGTGCTTACTCTTGACTGTCTCTAACTAGTCCATCTCTTGGCACTTCAGCTCTGGTGTTTCAAAGTTTTCCCCTGAAGGAATCAAGATGGGGAACAAGAGGAAGAAGGGGCAATCTTTGACAAACTTCTCACTACTCGCCCTAGCTGACTTCGAGGGATATGCTACAAGAAGACCTCACAGTATTTGATATGGAACTGCTTAATAAAATGGGTATTGACCCTCTCTGAGGGTGACATTTCGTCCTTCACAGTTTGTTCTTTTTGTCCTGTTTTCTTTCTTTTTCTTTGTATGTCTGACTATCAAAAAACAGAAAAAAGAACTAGTCCATGTCTCTAGCATTGTTCTTGGTGAACCTTGTATACTTACAATCTAAAAGATATGCTGGCAAGATTCAAAAGCATTGTCGCAAAGTATACGAGGACCATAAAAATGGAAAAGAAAGAAAAAGATAGAGAAAGGAAAAGGAAAAGAAAAAAGAAAAAAAAAAAAAAAAGAAAACCAAAATGAAACAAAGGAAGTGTCATGAATAATCGCAGGCTTAGGAACCATCAACCCCAGCCCAATCTAATTTGGGCGGGCCCGTTTGCCCATTTCAGAGTCCTGATCCAATAAGGGTAGAATAGTCATATAAACAAAAACTGTAGAATAAGAACCCACAGCCCATTCGGAGGCCGCAGAGCGATTAGGGTTTTTGCTTTCCCCGCCGCATCCCCGCGCTTGGCCTCCTCGTCCTCCGTCTTCTTCCGCCGCGGCCCGCTGCAATCACCATGGTGATTCTAACCCTAACTCTCAATCTAAGCTCCTTAATCTCTCTCGATCTATCGTTCTCTATTTAGTTTTTCTCATGATTCTCATTTGCTATTAATCTCTCAAACCATCGGTAATTTTCTAGTTTTGTATGTAACTTGTAGAGCTATTTTGATTTCTTATGCTGTAACGAGTGATAAGTTTCTGGTGCCTTGATTTAGTTTCTTAACTTAATACTTATATTTGATTCTACTGAAAGTCAGAGTGCAAAGATCTCTTTTTTCAACATGACGTTATGTTTTTCCCCCTCAGCTTATTGTTAAAATAAGATTATTAGAAATTGAGGAAACATTACTGCAAATGTGTATATTTATTCCTAATTCATCACAAAATGTACTTTCAGATCAAACTGGATTCATATTGGTTGTTTAGTATCATAGTGTGTCATTAATTTTAAGTTAAAGAGGAAAATTTTAGAGTAGCTCTTAACCTCACAGAACGTGCAAGAGGTTTCTTGTATGCTTAGTATTATCTTGTAATATAAATTGGAAATTTTGCTTTCATTCTAAGTTGTGTCCATTCGGTATGCAGTCGAAAAAGAAGACCAGAGAACCCAAGGAGGATAATGTGACCCTTGGACCAACTGTACGAGAAGGGGAGCATGTATTTGGGTTGCCCACATCTTTGCATCTTTCAATGATACTTTCATTGTGAGTCTTTAATATTACGTTCCTCCTATGCACATTTGCTATTTACTTGCCTGTTATTGAAGTATTTTTGGTTGATTTCCAGCATGTTACTGATTTGTCTGGAAGGGAAACACTTGTTCGCATCACAGGTAAGAGTTTCACCTTATGCACAATATACCCTTCTATTCCCTTTTATGGTTTATGCGCCAGTCACTGCAAAATGGCTAGTTAACTGTGTCTTGGTTGAAGAATGCTTGGTATTGCATATTTGATCTTAGATTGATTGATGAAAATTTGAATTGCGATATCTTTAATAGGCAGCCATATTTTTACGAGAATTATATAACCACGCACATTGGACGATTTTGGTTTTAGTGACTATACTTTTGGAGGGCTGTATGAGTTATAAATCAAATACGCTATCATTTTCAAGATATTCTCCTCTTCCATCTTTTACTTTTTATTTTTGGTAGTCTAATTGAATATAATATTCACCTTTCTTCCCCCATTTGTTGTGTGTTGACATTATCTTCTTTCCTCTTTATGACATGTCAGTACTTAAATTTGTACCCTTGTTTCGTTGTAACTCATGTTCTGTACTTGGAAACATTCTTTTTAACTCAAAGAATCAACTAAGACATTGGCCTTCCGATATCAACCTCTAATTTGGACCTTTGTGCTCTTGGTCATTCTTCTACTGCTGATCCATGATTGTTTAGGCATATTCTTTGTTTAATCTGTCTCATTGCCTTTTTATTTTTCTAGTATGTATGCATGGGTACTTCTATTATAGAACTATATGTTTTGTTCATGCTTAACTTCTTGTGAGTTATTTAGATTTTCTTTAGATACTTTCATGACATGTCTTCAATTTTATAGATGTTTTTTCACACTCAAATAACTTTTTGGATACCTGTCTGACACCTCTTCGGTATGCATTCTACACATCTGCGATATGAATTTTCGTTCGTATTTCATCTTATTCTAGTTTTCATGCCATAAAATTTAAGTTCTCTTCTGACATTGGTCATGGAAAAATGAACAAAGAACTTAGAAATTCATTTGTTTATATTTATTCAAGATGTATGTAATGTTAATGCTTATCATATATAAACATTAATTTTTAGACATTACCAAAATTAAATATTTTCTACTGATGACTAACGGATAATTTTGTGGGTGGATGTGTGATTTTGAGGTTTCTTATTCCTATCTGTTATATCTTTATTCTTAGGTTTCAACATTTATCATACATGTCATGTCTAATAGTGTGTACATGCCTGAAGTATTGCATGCATTGTCACTGAAATTTGACTGGCACCATGAGCCAATTGTTCAACTGAATTTGTTTCCAAAGTTCTTTTGGATACAGCTTATGAGTCTTTTTTTTCTATGTGCTTTTTCTTAGTTTATTATGCTGGTTCTTTTTCATGAGTATTAATCTGAAACAATGTTTCTATATGAGGTTTCTTTGGAGCGAAACTGCAGACCTTTCAACATCTGCAGCTTGCTGTTCATAACTGTGTTTGGAAAGATTTTAACTCAGAAGATTTTGATCTGAACAATACTTTGTCGTATGAATGAACCAAATCTTCGAAAACGGCTTTGTTGCTGAGTTGCTATGTTCAGTTTATTTCTAATTCACATCCTGTAGTTAACTGATATATGAAATCTTTTTCTTCAAGATGACCATCTTTGTTGTTTCTGAAGCATTGACTGGCAATAAATTATAGTTGATCAGATTCCTGCCTAAAAGGGTAGCAAATATGGGGAACCATTATTACATAATTTTGACTGTCTATATGACTACATGGATTAACAGTAATCAAAAAAATAAATGAATTAGAAAAGACCCTAAGCTTTATTCTATTTCATTGAAATAGCTGTGTAATTGATTTATGCTGGAGATATCTCTATGATTTTTAAACTTAATCTGATGCAGGTGGGATGAAAGTCAAGGCTGACAGGGATGAATCATCTCCTTATGCTGCCATGCTTGCAGCTCAAGACGTTTCACAACGATGCAAGGTGCAATACCAACTTATGCTTTATATTGGTGCTGGCTGTTTGATATGGCACTTAATTATCTATTGCAAAATGGCTTTATATTTTGACCGGAATTCTTCCTTGTTATGTCTTTACACAGGAACTTGGGGTCACTGCTCTGCATATCAAGCTACGGGCCACTGGTGGGAACAAAACTAAAACACCAGGCCCTGGTGCTCAGTCTGCCCTCAGGGCACTTGCTCGATCTGGAATGAAAATCGGTCGCATTGGTAATTTCCTTCGTTGTTATATTTTAGACAGATATATAATCCTCTTGTTTTCTTACAAGTGCTATAAAATATTGTAAGATTAGTGGTGTGCCATTATTGTTTATTAAGCATTCTCATAGCAGAGGATACATGTTATGGGTTGGGTTATGAAGATTTAGCAATGAGACATAGATGAACTTTCTCCTTGTCGAGAACTTGCCATTTCTAGTTCTAGGGAGATCAAAGGTTCTGAATGAGAATTATGAGATAATCATTTACAGTCATTCTTATTATTTATTCTGACGGTGGTACAGAGGATGTGACGCCAATTCCCACCGATAGCACCAGGAGGAAGGGTGGGAGAAGAGGGAGGAGGCTGTAGTTCCAATCATCTCGGCATAAGGAGTCTTCTTGGTTCTTTCTTCAACGGTACCTATGTCAAGGAGTCTCGGCTTCTTTCTTCAGCAGTGCTTATGTCTTATCTGGAACAGTTTTGTAGTGTTTTGTTATTTGTTCGGATTATGATGGGGGATTTGATATAGAGCCCCCCCGCCCATGAGATGGGCTCGGATTATTACTCTATATTCTCGCATGTTTAATTTAGTTTCATCTAACTTTGTGGTCAACTTCCTATGCCCTCCTAGATACGTGCACTATAATCCTTAATAATTTCAATTTTCTTTCTTGATTATGAATTGGATGTTTTTTGTGTTATCTACAGTATCTGCGGCATATTAGCAAAATTTCAATTTCAATATTTGCTCTGTTAAATTTCATCATCATGCAAGTTCATATGAGCACTAGCTTGCCAGTTTAATGTTTGTAATCTGCTCGAATCATGCAGACAGTGCCGGTATCATTTGAGGTTCTACTAAATTCTCTTGCCGCAAATATGGTTTTAGTTGCACAATAGTTTGTCTTAGTTTTTGGTTGGAAAATGTCAGTGGGGATAACTGTGATAACTGTGATCATTTGCATGCTTGTCCGTTGAATTTCTCCAGTGATTCGAGGCCTGATGGGGGGATTCTGGGGCTGGTTTCTTAAATTCGTTGTTTGTGTTGCTACGCAGGCTAGATTTTCAAGTACATGAACATCAGACCACCTTAACAAAATTGTTAGTTATACTACTCTTCAAAACTATCATGTACTATTAAGGTTTAGTACAAACGCTACTCTGAACTTTTTTTTGCGCCCCCCTAAAACCTTTTCTTTTGCTGAAAACTCTATGATGTCATTAATAGCACAAGTAAAAAGTCTTAACTGCCCTCTTAAAAATGTACTTTATCATTTTAAAATTGTTTTTTTAAAAATGTCAAATAAAATAACTATAAGGATATGTTTAAAAGAAAAAAAAAACTTTTTTTCAAAATGATCAATTTTGTTTTTTAATTTTTTTTTAATAATTCTTAATAAAAACTTATACATGTATGGTTACGTGTCCAAACAATCATAAGCCTTTGTTACTCAGGAGCCATTCCAGAAGCCTCTCTTCTCCTCGATGACGCTTTCATCCCGACAGCTCCAATGCTCTAAGCTATCTTGAAGCTCCCTCCATTTTGAAGAGTTCAACTCCGTACAAGACAACTTCGACAACAGAACATCTATAATCTCCGCTTTCAGTTACACAGCCTGATCTTCCTCCACCTTATAACGTAAAACGTCCTCCAGCCTGGGAAGTTATCGACAGAGGCGAATTTCTCTACATGCAATCCCAACAATCAAGCGCCAATTATCATAGACGATACAACAAATCTGCACGTACAGATCATGCGGTTACGAGGATCACACGCGTACCGTTTGCCCCCATGCACGCAAATCAGACCAAGGATAAATAGACCTTCTCCAGCGAGAAGGAGAGACCTTTTTTCCTTTCGACAAAAAAAAGCCCAGCGCTAAGATTCTGACATACAATCTCTGTAAATCCTCTAATCAATAGATTATAGTGGATTCTTCTCCTATTCCCAATGGTTTTTACCTGATTTTTCATGTAAAATCTTCCGTATCTCTCCTTTTCTGTGATGTGTATTATTTTTACTCACACACTTTCCACTTTCCTACTCTCGCTTGTGGTGTGAATTGACTGTCCGATCGCTCATGGAGGAAAATCTTCACCATAAACTAGTGCTTTCATTGAAATATGAGTCCCAACAATCAAATCTCTCTCCTACCAAACCCATCCTTAAAAAACCTCTCCAACGAGTCATGGTCCCGAAAAAGCAGCCCGACCACCGGTGACAAGACCACCTCCAAAGACAAATTCATTACCACCGTTGGAGGCATCATCCCCAAGCAGCCTTAACCTCAACCCTATCGTGGAAGAGACAGTCTCCTCATCTTCACAGGGGGCAACTGGAGACATCCACCCGCCATCAATGTACGAAAGCCAACTCCTTCAAATGTTCGCTGACATGAAGAAGGAGATGGTGAAGCAGCATGCCTATTCGATCATGAGCGGGAGCAAATGACGCATGATCGAGAAAACGCGACCCGTGAACGAGAGGAGTTGAAACGTCTAAACAATCAACTCTTCGCCCAGATCAACAGCCTCCAAAACGCCCAAGGGCCATCTCCATTGATTGATAGAGAAAAGAGAGTAGAAAGGAAAATGTTAGGTTAAAAAGTTTTTCTGTTTTCTCGCAATTACTCCGCTATAGTAAGAGCTAAATAGGTCGATCCGTAGGGAGAGATGCGATGGAAGTGTTTCGGTACATTTTCTCTGTGTATAACTTGAAAAGAAAGATGATGATTATAAAAGAGTTGATTTAATAAAAAGAAAGATCATAACCTACTAATCATCTACCACAACTAAGCACTAGTCTATTAAGAATAAACATCATATTGAATATAGAAAGATTAATCCTAGAGTCTTGCTTCAAATTCAAGCAAGAAGAGTAAGATAGAAAGCAAACCCTAATTAAAGTTCACTAGATAAAATTAAGCATTAGTTCATCAAAGTCTCTAAGTATAGCATAAGAAAATTCGTTTTAAACTTAACATTAAGCTATTAAAGTATCTAAGCATAAATCAAGAATAACCATTAAATAGTGTAACCCTAAAACTAGTTTAACTTAATTCATCACTAATCTTTAAGATCTTAACTTAACCCTAGGATTTCAAACAGGCATAGAATTCAATCATTTCATCTTATAAAACTAGACTTAGTTGGTGGATAGATTAACAAACTACGGAGAGAATTAATTACTCATGTTCATGATTAAACTAGACATTGTGATTTGAAAGATGCATAAAATAAAGCAATTAAGAATTGAAGAACAAAAATTAAAAGCCAAAAGAGATATGAAAAGAAAATAAGAACCTTTATTAAATTGTCGCTGATCTAGTACAAAAGCTTTCTTCTCTTTACAAATCATCTTCTTAAATGTAAAAGAAGCTAGAAAATACAATGAAAATTCGAAAAGAAAAAGATCTAAAGAAAACCATAAAACTTGATTTTCTGAGATACCCTTCCCTCTGCGTTAGGGGTGAGCAGAGGGGTTATAACCGAAATAACCGATCAAAAACCGAAACCCGAACCCGAATCGATCCGAACAGCTTTAGTTCGTGTGGGTTTCGGTTTTTGTATTCCAAAACCCGAACCCGACCGAACCGAACCGAATCTCTCACCCTATATATCACCCCACTCAAATTTAATTTAGCGAATCATATAGTTCATAACAAAAACTGGTGGAAACTTATCTCATTACTTCTAGCAATACCATCATTTTTATGTTGAATATGTGAAAGTTATGTTAAGTACACCATCACAATTAAGAATAATATTTATATTAATACAATTCTGTTTTTTTCATTCTTGTCATTAAAAGTTAGCGATAATTATGTGAGTTTTGATATAAGATTTCAAATACAATGTAAAAGTTTTAGAATATGAAATTTTCAATTCACATTAAGGTTAGGATCTTTTTCTTATTTCTAATTTGGGTATTGAATATTTAAGATTAGAATATTAAAAGATGATAATATAATGGTTATTAAAAAATGAAAGAAATGATGACAATATATTGGCCTAACCGAAAAAACTAAAAAAACCGAACCGAACTGAGTCGGTTCGGTGCTAAGTCTAATCGGTGTGGTTCGATTTTGCAAAAATTAGCAAAAACCGAACCGAACCGACCGAAGCTCACCCCTACTCTGCGTTTGCATGGGTAGTTATAGGAGATGTGAGTAGTAAATTTCCTGCAGAACTCTCCCACCAAACCGCCACGCATAACTCCACCAGAAAGCTAGGCTATTACACCCAAATCAAAGACATTAATTTTGAGGAAACCTTTGCACCCGTAGCGCAGATCAAAGCCATATAGATGATCCTTGCATTTGTCTCTTTTAAGGATTTCATGCTTTTTCAAATAGATGTTAAAATTTTTGAATGGTTTCATTGATGCGGTGTATGTTGAACAACCATCAAGTTTGTTGATCCTACACGTCCGTATTTTGTTTTCAGACTTGAAAAGACTTTGTATGGTTTAAAACAAGCTCCAAGAGTTTGATATGAAAAACTTAACTATTTCTTATTGAAAGTGGTTTGTTAAAGGCAAAGTGATATCATCTTGTTTACAAAGCATGTAGATAATGATCTTGTTTACAAAGCATGTACATAATGATATGTTGATAGTGCAAATATATGTTGATGATATCATTTTTGAATCTTCTAATGAAAAGCTTTGTAAGGATTTTGAATCATACATGAAGAAAGAGTTCAAAATGAGTATGATGGGAAAGCTTAACTATTTTCTTGGACTCCAAATCAAGCAAATGAGTGATGAGATTTTTGTCAATCAAGCCAAGTATACAAGAGAGTTTATCAAGAAATTTGGGTTAGAAGATGCGAAGATTAGCAAAACTCTCATGGCTACCATAACCAAGCTTGATAAAGATGAGTAAGGTAAAAATGTTGACATTAAATTTTATCATAGCATGATTGGCAGTTTGTTTTACTTGACGGATAGTAGGCCGAACATTATATTTAGTGTTTTTTTGTATGCTAGATTTCAATCTTGTCCTAAATAGTCTCATTTGATTGCGATAAAACACATTATTAGATATCTTAAGGGCACTACTGGAATGAGCTTGTGGTATCCGAAGATCGGACAATTCTCTATGACGAGTTATTTAGATGCTGACTATACTGGCTGTAGAGTGGATATGAAGAGCACTAGTGAAATTGTCAATTTCTTTGAAATTGTCAATTTCTTAGAAATTGTTTCATTTCGTGGTCTTTTAAGAAACAAAATTCTGTAACACTCTCAACTGCCGAGGCAGAGTATGTTGCGGCCGGGGCTTGTTGTGCACAAGTTCTTTGGATGAAACATACTCTTTTTTATTATGATTTGCATTATAATCATATTAAAATATTTTGTGATAATACTAGTACTATTCATATGACTAAGAATGCAAATCAATATAATAAGACCAAGTATATAGAGATTTAAAATCACTTTCTTAGAGACCATTATGAGAAAAGAGATATTGAAATTATTATGTTTCTACCGATTTTCAATTGGTCGATATTTTTACTAAACCTCTTGAGTACAATAAATTCTCTTTCATTCGTGGTGAATAAAATGTTTGTATGATGAATACATGATGTTTTGAGTTTATGAGTTTTTTTGATTTTTACATCACTTTTCATAAAAAATTTCAATTAAGTTGAGTCAATTGGTATCATGATAGTTTTCAAGTGATCTATTTTCAAATGATATTTGGATTTTTAAAAATGAGTATTTTCTTTTGATGTATGACAAAAGGGGAGAGAAGTATTTAGAATTATTTTGTTACTTATTTGTTTGAGATTGTTTGAGATTGATTTTTATGCAATTACCTCTTATCTATTCATTCTCATGTTGTACGTAATGTTTAATTATTAGTATCTTATTCTTTATTGCATACTTATATTGATGGTTTGAGGCATGGAAGGAGGTTGTCCTGTTTATACATAATACTCTATATTGAAAAATTAATACCTATATGCGTATGACTTGCTTGTTATTGCTATATCTCTTAGTTATGTATGTTTGAACTTTGATGGATAAGCATAATTTCAGGGGAGCTTTCTAAGCTCTTCTTTTCATTTATTTTAAATAACTTATGTGTTTTGTCATCATCAAAAAGGGAGAGATTGTTGGCCGAAGGGTACACTACCTGATTTTGTTTTGATGATTACAAAGCACATGAAGTTATTTGGTACTAATCAAGTTTTAGTGTATATAAGCTTATAGGGGTTCAAAAGAAAGGATTGTGATTCATTCTTTCTATAAAGAAGGTTATGAAGTGATCAAGTTGATTCAAGGAAGGGATTCAAGCTCGGACGATCAAAAGCGTGAATTTTAGAGAAGCCCTCATTGATGAAGACTTGAAGCTAATGTAACCCTATGTAAGATCTTAGATTGTTTAAGTTTTGGTGTTGAATTGATGCTCAAGAATCACACATACTTACACAAGTTATCTATACAAAAATTGTTTCAAAAATATTTCAAAAAAAATACTATGTTTGTGTCTCTGACTTTCGATAGCTCAATAGAGTTGTCGACAGTCCCTAAAAAAGGGTTGTCGACAGGGATTTACAGAGACTTAGGTCTTCAATGATTTGGAGCTGACTGTCTACAGCCCATCTAGACTGTCGACAGCTGATACGTTATGTATCAGTCAGTTGTCGACAGGCAAGCTCTGCAGTGACTAAATTTTTAGCCGTCGCACACTGGACTGTCGACAACCCTATTGAACTGTCGACAACTCTAATAGATCGTTTTAGGCCATATTTCAAATAAAACGAGATTTTTTCCTTTCAAACTGTTTTGTCTTATCCTCAAATGGGTATATTTCATTTTATTAGGACTTTATCTGTGTTTATTAACTGACTTAGCTCTTTAATGTTTCTTATCTAGTGTCTATATATATGGGTCATTGTAGGAGAAGAAAAAAGAAGTTCCACACACAAGTTTTTGAAATAAAGTTTTTAAGGAGAAATCAAAGTTTTTAAGAAAAAAATAAGTTTTTACTTTTAAGTTTCAAGAGCTCTTAATTCCAAATCATTATCTGCAAGTTTTAAGCTTTCAAGTTCAATTTTTTTAACTGAAATTTCTCTTACAAACTCCTTGAGCTTCATTTCTCCACTTAAAACTATAGGAAGTTGTAAAGAAAATGTTTGTGACCTTTGTGGTTGCCAAGAGCTTGTAAACTTCATTGGCTTTGTGCTGCTTCTTGTGTAGAGAATTGAAGGTTAGAGTTGTATACTCCTGGTGTTGTGTACACCTTATAGTTCCTTTGTGGAAGTTCATTTGTGGACAGTTGGAATCCTTCACGTGGTGAAGATGAGACCGTAGAGCTTGGTACTCGAACCTCGAAACAAATCTGTTGTGTTTGCGATTTGCTCTCTCTCTTGCTTTCACTCTATCTCTATTGCTTGCACTTGTGTTTTTACTTTCATTGCACTTGCTATTCATCTCTTGCATCATTCATATTTGTCAGTTTTCCTCTTTTAATCAAAAAGGAAATTGAGCAGCTCCACCCTTATATAGAGGATTATAGAGGAGAAGTTCTAGAGCTCTTAATTGGGAATCTGATTTTACTTTTTGATTTAAGTTGACCATTTATATTATTCATTTTAATTGTTACGTTTTTGAATTTGATTAGCATTACATCTGTTCAACCGGTGTACTTCATTTTCGAATTTTAGAAATATGGGTTAAGAAACTTGTATGCTTGAAAACTTTGAACGAAAATAACCCTTCAGGTCCTTAACTTTTGGCCCAAGAACCTATAATGGAGCCAACAAAGGTTGGGCCTTGGCTATCCCTCATGTACCAAATGGGCCTCCGCTTGTTCGATGTTATAGTTGTAGATAGCATCTGCTGTGGTGTATGTTATTGCAGTTGTAATTTCTTCAATTGAAAAAAAAAAAAAAAATTCCCTCTCCTTGCTATAACTCTTAAGTGGCAGTTTCGTCATTCAACCAAAATACCGAAAACCCTAGGTCGGTTGAGCCCTATAAATTCTCAATCGCATCCCCAATCAAGGGTTAACCAACCGGCAAGATGCAGATATTTGTGAAAACCCTGACGGGGAAGACCATCACCCTCGAGGTCGAGAGCAGCGATACCATCGACAATGTCAAGGCCAAAATCCAAGACAAAGAAGGTCTCGATCTTTTCCTTCAATCTTCTCTTTGCTTCAATTCTCTCCAATTTCCCACCTTTTGCTGAATTTTTGGTTGAAACTTCCTAACTTGCGCCGCAGGTATTCCGCCGGATCAGCAAAGGCTCATCTTTGCCGGCAAGCAGCTCGAGGATGGGCGAACCCTGGCTGATTACAACATCCAGAAGGGTAAATATCCGATCTTTAGTGTTTTGATGTTATCAATTTCTGATCTTGGCAGGCTTTGTGACGTAAATTTATTGCTTTTTATGTTTATATGCGGTGCAGAGTCGACGCTCCATCTGGTGCTGAGGCTGAGGGGTGGCATCATTGAGCCCTCTCTTATGTCTCTCGCGAGGAAGTACAACCAGGATAAGATGATCTGCAGAAAGTACGCACTTTTACTCTTCTTTGATCTAGTTGTCACGAATTTTTTCTAGTTTTAGAATTGGGCTTTATTGTATTTATCGGTTTTGCTGTGTCTACTATTAGTTGTGGGAACTATTGGCTTAGTATATTTAGGTTGAATATGTGCCTTAGAGCATCTTCAAGGGTTCCTTTGCAGACCCCTCCTGAAATTGCCCCCTCGTCCCCTCCATCCTTTTGTTTTAATATTTTATGTTTTGGATTAATTTTTCATTTATTTAATAATTTGTAAAATCGGTCTAAGTCTCTATCCAAATGTTTGTTATGGGCTAATTTAAGTGTCGAATTATTAATCCCTGGCAACATTAGCAAATTTGGATTAATTTTATTCTCAGTTCAACAGGCTGCAGTATGTCTAAAAGCAATTGTGGGCTTAGATTTTTGTCTTATACTTTATGTCCTCGTGGTCTCTATAAATTCTAATGTGTCCATTTTACCCACTTTATGAATCATGGCTCTTACCAATTCTACTGCTAGGTTTTCTCTACTGATTGGCCACTGTGTTTATTATATGAATTAATTGCTAGTGAAAGTTAATGTCAGTTTTGCAAAAAAGCAGAATGAACGACAAAGAACATTCTATTTATGTACGATAGAGTTTTCTGATGTGTCAATTTCAACAATTAAGATTTTACTCCAAAATCATGCCTTGGCTACATGAATCCTTTTCTTTATTGAGGTTTATTTCAGGAACGTTGTCTGCTTTATGTACAATCTCAATATTGTTGTTTTTTCATTATGTTTTGTTTGATTTTACTTTTATTGTAACTTTGTATTTTTTTTTTACTTTTTAACCACTGGCTGTAGCCAGTGATAATGTGTCTTTGGTAATTTGTTAAGTCTGGGTCTTAGACTCATTTGTCTGGGTATTGTCAGTAGTTAATTGATCTCTGAGCACCATTTAGTCTGATGTGTCTGCCATCAACAATGTATGCCTTTTCTGTGCAAAGTTTGTATCTTCAAGCAAGGCCCTTAAGATCGCCTTCCTTTTTTTGTGGAAGCATTTTGAGTCATAGCCATGCAATAGCAATGCCCAGATTCCAAAGAGTATTTCTTTGGAACCTTCTCATCTTCCTTGTTTGTGAGTGTTTTTAATTGTTGGGATTTGATTCCCCCCTGTAAAACCTCAAGATAATATCAGCTACCTGCTATTTGTCTCTGGGGATTTCATTTGTGAATTCTGATCTGAACTAGTGTAAAATCACTCTTTTCCTAGAAGCTGAGGACATTTTTTTTTTTTAAAGTTCATATAACTTTGATGTTTTTAATCATTGACGTTATTTCTTCATTATTTTGCGTGTTGAAGTGTTCTTTTAAATTTCTTAACAAACTGATCTTTGTAGGCAGGGGTGATGAATCAATTAGATGTGTGAAGTTAATATTATCTCATGAACGTAATATTTTGAGGCATATTAACATTCTGACCTGCCAAGCTGTTGTGTTGCAATATGCCATCCTTCCATTTTAATATTATTAGCTTGGATAAATGTTTCTTATTTCATGTTCATTTTCAAATATATTACTTGTATATTTGTCATTCTTTATTTTATGGATTTCTCAAAGTTTATTTTTGATTTTATTTTACATCAGTGATTTATTTCTCTTTTACATAGGTAACTAAATTTGGGAACAAATTAGGTTAGTTTATGTTTAAGGTTGCCATCAAACTATTGACTCTCATGTTTTTTTTTTTTCATCTTAACCCTGCCTGGTTCTGCATGATTGGTTTAATTTATTGTCAATCTATTTTTTTTAAGGCTGTTAAACAGAAATTCTTATGTCGGCAGGCATGATGAATCAATTAGATGTGTGAAGGGAAATTTCTCTTCTGAACTCAACAATTTGAGGCATATTAATACTCTGACCTGCCAAAATTACCTTAAGGTTTAATTAACCCAGTGCAAATTGTAAGTATTTGGCCCCAGTTTTGAAATGTTCAAGGTTTCCTTAAACTTTTAAGTTGATGTTAATCTCCTTTCCTTCGAAATTGGTGCTCCTCAAGGCTGTTTTTCGAATAAGAGTATTTTATTTAATGATCAAAGGGTAACATGGTTGTATTCTTTATGCAGCATGTTTTATTCAATTTAACAATTATGTTTTTTCAATTACCTTTTCTCTCTTTATCTAGTTACTTATTATTAAAGACTGCTCAAAGTATTGATTGATGTATCAATTATATAAATATTTCTGCAAAATATAATCAAAATTCAAATGTTGACATTTCATAGTTTAGTTGAAAGGTCTAAGTCCTTATTGCTCATCTGTTGTGTCTCAGTTTTAGGGTAATGCTAGTTTGAGATGTTCATAATTGTTGAATCAGTTGTTTTTTTTTAAATTCTGAAAATGATGATTGATCTATGTCTAATAATTTGTTTTCTTTCTGTTGGTGTTGCTTTTTCTATTTTGACTAATTAGTAACACAATCAGTTGAGGTGAACCACTTTGTGCCTCTCCAAAGTGCTTCATTTGTTTACTCAATGTGTTCTCTTTTTGGCAGGTGTTATGCCCGGCTTCACCCCAGGGCTGTCAATTGCCGGAAGAAGAAGTGTGGCCATAGCAATCAGGTATATTATGCCTTTTATGTTTTGGGTCAATTAAAAGATTTGTTTTTCAGTTTGAAATTATGTGGCTTGTTAATTTCCAATTGATCAGTTTTCAATCTTTGCATGTTGATTTATGTGTTCCTTTTCCCTACTGTTTGCAGCTGAGGCCTAAGAAGAAGATCAAGTAGACTATTTATTTGGTTGCTACCGTTGGGCCCTCAACCTTGGAATTACGGTTTTTTTCCTTTTTTTTATTTTTTTATTTCTGTGTGGTAGCCCTCAACAGTGCAACTTCTTTTATTAGTGATGATAATTAAAGAATTGGATTTTGGATAATTTATGGGCTCTCAGTCTTTTAAGTTCACCTACGGTGCAATGTCTTTAATTTTCTCATCGATCAAACTCCGCATGTGTTTTCTGTTTCATGAGTAAACTTGGGAGTTAATGAATTCAAGTTTTTGTGGTGGTTAGCATGTGACAGTTTATTGCTAAGTTGAGTTTGTCATTTTTAAGGTGTAAAATTCTCTAATTCTCTGGTTGTTTCTCTTAATTTTCATTAACGTTCCAAACGTCGATGATGTTAACATAATCAACATGTATTTCATTTTAGAATGGAAGGCTGGTTCTTTCTAGCATGAAGTACTGTGTTAGTTTCCTGCTTCCAATGTATTTTTCTGGCACTCAAAATCTGTGGTTTTATCTGTTAGCCTTTTCGATTTTCTCAATGTTGCTGACCGAGCAGTAAAAAATTGTTATTGATGGTAAATCGCGAGGACATCACAATAGTTTCAGGTCGTGAGCTGCAACAATTGAAACCATGCCTTGACAATCAAAATATGTTTTTTCTAACTATGGTTTGAGAGATATCTCAAAATCTCTGAAACCATGGTTTTTGCAAACTTTGATCTTGGTCAAAACCATGATTTATGTGCCTATAAACTTTAGCTGAAACTGTGGTTTCAAAAATCTAGCTGCCAAACTAGGCCTCAGATTCTGTTATTTCATGACTGAGCTTTTATAATATTCGAGCAACTCATGCAAGCTGAAATTTAGATACCTGCTGAGTTGAATACGAACTATTCACAGGTAAATTGAGATAAATACTGAGTTGAATACAAACAATTTACGAGGGGTAAGTGTAATGACTATGTATGCACCAATGTATGGTCCTTTGTGTGACATGTTAAAAGTGTATGCTGACTTGTTTTTCTCTGGGCATTTGCGATAAATGAGAAACTAGACAAGAACAGAGAGTATATTGACATTCACTGACAGAGAGACAACACCCTCTCTTGTTCAAGATTTCACGTTTTCCTCAATTCATTCAAGGCTTGTTCATTTCCCATGCATGCAGCTGGGCAATCCTCAGAGTATTTGATCCATTGTTGAAGGCGCAGAGGCGAGCAGTGCCTGCCTACTGCAAGTTTAGGATAGATCCTCAATGTGATGCATGTTTTCCCTCCCCTTCATAGCTTTCTGTCACAGACCGATCAATCTGCATCATGAAGCCAAATTTCACCAGAACCTAAAGAGATGATCCATTCATTGATATGCCAAATTCACCAAAATCTGAGACATTGGACTCGTAAAGAGATGGCTAATTGATTGACATACCAATCTTCTGGAAGAGATCTTCATGTTCTTGGCAATGTCTACATCCACAGATCCTCCGCCTTATAGAGGATGTACAAGACATTATCATCCAGTATTAACTAGAAACACACGCATTTTGCATATAGCGATATAGAGGTAAAGAGTGAAGGATGATAATACCTAGTAGGATCATGGACACATATGCTTGTTGTGAGCTTTGAAGACCCTAAAGAAAACAGCATTTTGCTCATCAAAATTGTTGAAAGCCAGGACTAAAAAGCCCAAATGGGCCAATTGCACCCTTAACCTCTGCTGCCTTCAGCTCACATAGCTTTTATGGGTCAGTCCACCTTGAGTTGAAAGGCTCAGCCTCGTGTTGCAAGTCTTGCACATTAAAGGTCACTGCCACATCTGCCTGCAATTAAAAGGGGAATGAAATCAAAGAAATTTTTTTTTTTTGATTCTCATTTAAAAAGCTCTATTTGACTCAAAATTCATAGGGGGAGGTAGTTACTTGTGCAGTCTCCATTCCTTTTACTTCCACCTAGGGGTGAGCATCGGTCGGTTCGGTTCGGTTTTTGCTAATTTTTGCAAAACCGAACCGAACCGATTAGACTTACTAACCGAACCGAACCGAACCGACTAAGTTCGGTTCGGTTTTTCGGTTTTTTCAGTTAGGCCAATATTTTTCCATCATTTCTTACATTTTTTAATCACCATTATATTATCATCCTTTAATATTCTAATCTCAAATATTCAATACCCAAATTAAAAATAAGAAACAGACCCTAACCTTAATGTGAATTAAAAATTTCATATTCTAAAACTTTTACGCTATATTTGGGCTCTTATATCAAAACTCACATAATTATTACTAACTTTTAATGGAAAGAATGAAAAAAAAAAAGAACTATATTAATATAAATATTATTCTTAATTGTGATGGTGTACTTAACATAACTTTCACATATTCAACATAAAAAGGATGGTATTGCTAGAAGTAATGAGATAAGTTTTCATCAGTTTTTATTATGAACTATATGATTCACTAAATTGAATTTGGGTGGGATGATATATAGGGTAAGAGATTCGGTTCGGTTCGGTCAAGTTCGGTTTTTGAAACACAAAACCGAAATCGAACCGAACTAGAGCGGTTTGGTTCGGTTCGGGTTCGGGTTTCGGTTTTTGGTCGATTATTTCGGTTATAACCGAACTCTGCTCACCCCTACTTCCACCAGGCTTCCTGGGCTCAACAACGTATCATACATGTAAGCTTGCTTCCCTCTGAGAGTTTCAAACTCCTCGACCGGCCATTGAACTAGCTGCTTTCCATTACTATCCAGCCATAGAGTTCTCGGAATTGTCTAATAAAAAAATAGATAAAAATATAAAGAAATATGCATATTTTGTTAGAAAGAAAAAAAAAATGATTAAAAGAAATTAACACACGTCTTTGATGCATAGAAGTTTCCATAATCGTACCTCAGTCCTGTGTGATCGTCGATTGATGCGTTGTCTGGATGATAACTGTATATGTAAGTCACAAGTTCTGTATTTTAGGAATACAAGAATGATTCATAAGTTCGTAGTATTCATAATCAAGAGAGAGTGTACACCATGCGCGGACCTCTCAGTTTCATGGGTGAACGAGACAAATTTAAGAACGGATGAAAGAGACATACCATTTGGATCTGCTTGTCGTGTTCATTGCAAGGGCATTTTTAGATGGCAACCAAGGGAAGAAATAAAGAGAATAAAAGTTAGCATATAATTTTTAGCTTTGGAATATGTACACATATGCAACAATGAATCAGTCTTCCAGTCTCGTTTCCATGTCACTTTACAGTTTTATTCAGTTTTTTTTTTGGAGAGAAGGCCAAAACCAGCTGATGAGAGCAAGAAATTGCATTCCGTTGTCTTTGCAGACAACAAGAAGCTATGTAATAAATTAGATGAAAATTATCAAAAACTTTCTTTTTTTTAAACAGAAGGTCTTTTATAAGCTGCAACTTTAGTAAATTCTGAAAACTGTTTTTTTTTAAATATCGAAATATTGAAAACTGAGGAAAGCTAAAATTTAATTAAGAGCTTATGTAATGGAGCATGCAAACAGTTTAAAACTAAACCTCTTTACTAATTTAAAAACACTTGTATCTCCTTCCAATTCTGTATAGATTTATTTTTTGTAGTAGTATATACGGGTACTGGACTGAAATAATCGGTTTTCAAAAAAGCATTGCATGCATGCATGACCACAAAAAATACTTGGTTTTCTGATCAGAATGGAATTACTGACCAAGATTTCAGATAACAGTATAAAAAAGAGAACAAAATAAGGATGGAGATATGATTAAGGGAGGACTCACCATTGATCCAATTTTTGTGAGGTTGGAAGTAATACCCAGCCCTTGTTTCTTCACTTACAATGGAGTGTGCTAGGATTTGCTCCAATTGGAGGTCTTTATGCACACATCAGTAGACTCCACAGCCACATGCAGTACTCCCAAGTAGTACAACATCAGACCAACCAACATGAAAGTGTAGGATTAATTTAATAAGAGAAGCAAAAAGAAGAGCAGAAGAAGTAAGCTTTAGGGGTGGTGGTATATAAAACAAAGGAGTTAATCTCATGTGTGCACTCAGCACTGTAAATTTCCCCTAATGTTAGTATTAATTTTAATTAAGAATGTACATGTATCTCCCTATATTTGTACTGTAGCTAAGGCATCTTCTTCTCTAGACATTGATTGGTTTCAAGAGTTTCAATAGGCTACAAAAATTTGAGATTATGGGGACCATAAGTTGCTTCAAATTGAGTTATGCTACTCACCACTCAAAATTAAGTTGCTTCAAGTTTCAATAAACCCTTCTTTAGATTATTAGGCAAAAGTTAATAAGCCCACTTTTTTTTCCCTCTCACAAACAGTCACTGAGTGGGACCACCACCTATGGCAATCAAGTATGAAGTTTTGGTTGAACTCTACAAGAGTTCCAAGTTGTGTGAATCAGAGGATGACCAGTCAACAAGGTGTGCACCTAATGAGCAGGAGATTGACTCAATAGGTACCTAGTAGAGTTGAATCCCTATGCATGAATATGATCTTGATTTCTCTTGGTGCTTTTCTTCTTTTGGATGATATCAAGAATGGCTCAGAAACCAGTCAGGCTTGTTCCCAGCCCTGAATCAGTAGTGCATCATTGTCCAACAGAATGCAGTTTCAAGTTGCTATCACACTCTTCTCTAAACTCTTCCCCCTGATTTTTTTTTTTTTTTTTTGGGGGCTTGGAAACTCAAAGAGGAGCAAAATCACATGGCCATGCAACTCTTGCAAAAAAAACCCAGCTAGAACAAACTCCACCAATTACTTAAAATTCTGCATGAAGACTTCAAGCAACAATCACATTAGATGGACCCTAACATCTAAAATACTGGAGGAGGTGACAACTTCCTGGGTCTGGTGGTCTAGTTGGTCATAAATGTTGCTGGTGAGAGGGTCTCAAAGTCAAGTAGGGTTCTTTTAAGTCGAGCAATAGTTTGAGCATATGCAACAGAGACCAAGAGTACGACAGGAAGCAGCTAGGACTCGGTATAGACCAAAATGAACATGAATTTAGATCGTTCAAAACAGGGATGGACGAACAGAACACTAGATGGAGAAAAAGAATTCACACAACCAACCCAAACAAATCAGATATAACTCTTTTAATTTGAGGTGTTCTTCCTCTTCTTCTTTTCCTCCTCGAAGCCAAAATAGCTTGCAGTAATTGGTATTAATTTGAGGGAATCCAGCATCACAGGGCAATAGGATGTTAATTACAAAATGGAAAAGAAATTGCAAGGGTGATGCAATATGATATTTATACATTCCCTCAAAAATATCATATTTATTCATATCACATTGATACTAATAATGATGATTTTTCTAACTGTAGTTCTAGTCATAGTATACATTCCTTTAGTTTTCACAACGATTATAACTGTCAAACTTCAGCAGTAATCATCCAGAAAATCGTTACTATCACCCAACAGTCGAGCACCTATTTTAGCTCATGAGAAAGAAAATTTAAGGAAAAATAAGTCAAGTTATATAATCTGAGTCCATTTTAATTACGTGAGTAATGATGATGATTAAAATCTAGGTACATACACACCTCTGGTTATGTTTGAGTGAATGCATGTGCTTGCATGTTATACATCAGATATGGCAGTTCTTGTATGAAGTACAACATGTACACAATAGAAATCATAAACAAATTATAGAACATAGGGTTGTCTTTCACAATCAAACCTTTCCATAAAATAATTTTGGTGGAGAAAGCCACACTTAGCAAAGTAATAACTTAGTTCCATAATTGTAAACAGAACATGAAATGATTAAAACGTCTACTACTTGTGAATAAAAAAACATGCAAGAGAACTTGACCAAAGAGATACAACACATATAACCTACCTTATGAAGAATCCATGCATGAAGTCTCAAATTCATCTATTAGGCCTTGGGTACAAGCCCGACCTTAAATCTTTTGAACTGTTGTTGTTGGATGTGTTTCAATTTTGGAGGGAAAACTTGAGTTTCCCTCTCATTTGGCTTTATTTTTAGTCTCACAGTGGATAGAAGATGGGAGATTGAGTAGTATACATACTAACTCCTCTCATGCCTATTATTATGAGTATTGGGTCATGGGCCATCTCTCCACACGCACGCCGATCTGGGCCGGGTTCGGGTGGTTCGCGCCGACGACCTGCGGACACGAATGTTGTTCTATTCAGGGGGCTCTTGAACCTAGAACTTTTTTTTGGTTTTATCTATTTAATTTTTTTCAAAATTCTACTTTGATATTTTCGGAATTTTCTGTTCCGTTTGACCCATTCTTCGGATCTGCTTGCGTGTATCGTGTGCGGATTTGGAGCGGGGCTGTTACAACTGCTGGACTCCGAGAGGTTATAAATATTATTTCTCGCAGTTCATTCAGTCACAGGCAAAAACAACTACAACTATTCTGTCTCCCTCATCTATATTTCTCTATTACAAACATTCTAGTGGACAATTCTAGTTCGAGTTTTTGGTGATTTCTCGAAGCTTTTTTTTACTTTCAGGCAACGAATCTCTGTATGAGCAGAGTCCTAACTCATCGTCCTGAGCTGGGTGCTGGTGATCTACCGAGGGAGTTTTTACCGTTCGGAGATGAGGTCGTTTCAAGGTCCGGACAAGAGACCGAGCGTCTTTCTTCTAGGGCAGTACTTATGCACGATTACATCACTCCAAACCAGCAAATTTAATTTTTTTAATTCTTTTATTTTAATTGCATGATTAGGACAAGAATGTTATTTGATTAAAAGGTTTATGATTTAATCTGTTGCATGTTTTAAAACTTAAAAATATTGTTATATATCCTACAGTTGTTACTTGTACATCAGTCTTCACTAAATCCACGACACCTCATTGTCGATCCCTGTTGCAAACACCCAGTCCCTGCACTGGAAGAGATCTCTCTTGTTATGCATTAAGTTCCCCCCCATTATCCTAAACTCCTTTTCTTTTATACGATGCTAGAAAAAGCAACATTAGTCATTTGAACAGTTGCCTTTATTTTTGTTTAACCCATTAAAGCAGGAAACAAACAACAACTAAGCCATTCGTCCCAAGTATTTGGGGTAGGCTACATGAACCAAAAGGGAATTACGCCGGATCGGGCACATGGATCAACTTTCTCCACTCATTCCTATCGAGCAATATGCCTTCACTAAGACCTTTAGCCTCTATATCTTATCGTATTACCTCCATCCATGTTTTCTTCGGTCTCCTCTGTGCTCTTTTAACTTGCCCTAAATTGTTATGCTCTACTTGTCAGACTGGCGCACTGTACGTCGACGTTGCACATGACCAAACTATCGTAGGCAAATTTCTCTCATCTTCTCTTCTATAGAGACTACACCTATCTTAGTACGAATATCCTCATTTCTCACCTTATCTCTCCGCGTGTTACCACACATCCAACGAAGCATGCGCATCTCTGTTACACTCATCTTTTGACATGATATCTCTTTATAACCCAACATTTTGTGCCATATAATAAAGCTGGCCTATAAGAGCAGCCCGATAAAACTTTTCCTTCAGTCATAACGCAATGTTACGATCACATAAAACTCCTGTTACGCTCCTCCATTTCAACCAGCCAGCTTGGATCCTATGGTTGGCATCACTATCAATCTCCACATCCTTTTGGATAATAGAACCTAAGTACTTAAAATGACTGCTCATCGGTATTTCTTATCCATCTAGTGTCACAATACTATAATCTTGGGTTCTCTATTTACTGAATTTACACTCGATATACTCTGTTTTAGCCCTTAATCTAAAACCTTGAGATTCTAGAGTTTGCCTTCATAACTCCAATTTGGCATTTAGCCCAGCTCTCGTCTCATCGATTAGGACAATATCATTAGCAAATTGCATACACCACGGTATCTCATCCTGAATAGCTCTAGTAACCTCATCCATCACTATAGCAAATAAGAATGGACTCAATGCAGATCATTGATGCAGTCCAATTGTGATAGAAAAATCACTTGTTATGCCTCCACAAGTTCTAACATTTGTCATTACTTCATCGTACATATTCTTGATTATGTCAATATATTTGATGGGGACTCTCTTTTTCATCAATGTCCACCATAATACCTCTCTTGGCACCCTATCATAAACTTTTTCTAAATCAATAAAGACTATATGCAAATTTCTCTTCCTTTCTCGAAATCGCTCTATAAGTTGACGAAGAAAATGAATAGCCTCTGTCGTCGATCGCCCCGGCATAAACCCAAACTGGTTCTTTGATACTATAACATTCTGTCTTAACCTGTGTTCAATTACCCTTTCCAAAGCTTCATGGTGTGACACATGAGTTTTATTCTATGATAATTTGAACAACTCTGGATATCATTCTTATTCTTATAGAGAGGTACTAAGGTACTCTTTCTCCACTCATTTGACATCTTTTTAGTTAGCCAGATCTTGTTAAAGAGGTTTGTCAGTCATCTCACGCTCACCTCTCCTAAGCATCTCCATTCCTCAATAGGAATTCCATCCGCGCCAACAGCTTTCCTTGACTTCATTCTCTTCAAGGCCTCTTTAACTTCAGATTCACTAATTCTGTGCATATAATTATGGTTCATATCCTAACACTGAATGTTAAGATCATCCAAGTCTTGAGTAGAACTACCATTGAACAATTTGTCAAAATACTATCTCCATCTTTCTTTGATTTCTTCATCTCGAACTAAACCTTCTGGTCCTCATCTTTGACACACCTCACAGTACATAAGTCTCTAATTTTTCTCTCTTATTCGAGCAATTATATATATATCCTTTTCAACCTCTTTGGTGTCCAAATTCTCATACACTTCTTTATACATTTTAGCTCTTACATTCTGAACAGCTTTCTTAGCCTCCTTCTTGGCTAGCTTATACCTCTTAAAACTCACTCCATCACAATTTATCTTTAAATCTCTATAAGAGTTTCAATTGATCTTAATGGCAGCTTTTACCTCTTCATTCCACCATGATGTGTCCTTACATGGTGGAGCACCACCCCGTGACTCACCAAGTACATCTTAGCTGCTCTTTTAATGCAGCTAGTAATTTTGTTCCATGTTGTATTGGGATCATCTTGGCCTTTCCAATCTGCTTCATGTACTACTCGATCTACAAAAACTCATTGGTTACCTTCTTTTAACCGCCACCACTTAATTTTAGGATCTAACTTACATTTAATCTTTCTAAATCTCCTTCTAATCCGGACATCTAAAATTAAGAGTCTATGTTGGGTTACTACACTCTCACCTGGTACTACCTTACAATCCATACAACATCTATCTACTTTTCTAATTAAAAAGAAATCTATTTGGCTCGCACTTGATCCACTTCTAAACGTGATCAAGTGAGACTCTCTCTTCCTAAATCAAGTATTCGCTAAGATCAAATCATATGATAAAATAAAATCTAGAATCGAGTTACCTGATTCATTTCTTTCCCCAAAACTAAGTCCTCCATGTACACTATCAAACCCATAACGACTAGTTCCTACATGCCTATTGAGGTCACCGGCTATGAAAAGTTTTTCTCTAATGGGTATGCCTTGCACAATCAATCCTCCTAAAAATTGACGCTTACTTGACTCATCAAGTCCTACTTGTGGTGCATAGACACTAATAATATTAAAAATCTCCCTACCTAAAATAAGTTTAACTAGTAAAATCCTAACACCCTTTCTCCTAACCTCCACTACATCCTCAAGCAATTGTTTATCTATGATCACACCCACCCCATTACGATTTCTGTCTCTACTATTACACCAAATTTATAAACCCAAGACTCTATAATTCTAGCTTTTTCACCTACCTACTTAGTTTCCTGCACACACAAAATACTAACATTCCGTCTAACCATAACATCAACTAACTTTACTAATTTACCTGTAAGAGAACCTATGTTCCATGATGCTAACCATTAAAGCATGAAGGTACATAGAAATTGCACCTTGGAGAAATGAAACCACCAGGAAATTTGCGTAAATAGTACGGGCAAGCATTGTAACACGAGGGAATTCTCCCTGTGCAGACATGCTTCTGTCTCATAGTGGTCATCATACGATTCTCATTATATAAAATTTCTTACTCATGTTACAGAATATGTCCAAAATAAAAAAAATCTGCAAATAAGTAGTGATGTTTTTTATGTTATAAAAAAAAATAAAATAATGACAGAGTTTATTGACAGAACAAATATAAACACTAGAAGAAGCAGACAACGTAGTGTAAAAGATCTGAAGAAACAATCCATCAAAGAAAGAATTTTATTAGTATAGCCAAAACATACCTTGGGTCCAAGACTAGCCTTGATCATCTGAATATTAGCAACTTAAGTCTTGAAGGACATAGCAAGAATACCATCCGCAGTGAAAAAGTAGTAATAATCACAATTTCTTTTCTTTGTTGTAAGCAATACTATTGCCCTCAGTTCTCTCAAATTAAGACCAATTTCTACAAGTTATTTTCACTTCATAGTATACTATCTTTTGCATACAAGTTTTTTTTCACAATCATATTTAATTCAATAACAAACATCAGTAAGTACTCCACATGATTATGATTACCACAGACTGATGAGCACCTTGTTTAAGGCCATGAAATAGAAAAATCAAAACCAAAGCCTTAAATTATATAATCCCAGTTCACTAGAATTCGATGCAGAATGTGGATGCTTAAAATCTGGATACACATACAATGTTGATAGGAGATTATGTTCTTCTCAGCTGAGCATCTATTGAAGAGTACAAACAAACATCAGAAACCAAGATATGGAATATTAATTTATCTGCTATAATCAAACATTTCTTGCACAAAAAATTTTGGTGGAGATTATAATTACTGACAGCCAAAATTTAGCAAAATAATTGATTAATTTCAGAAATTTGAGCAAAACATAAAATGGTCGCAAGTTTTTATTGCTTTGGGTGGGGTTTTGGGGGGTGGGGCAACCTGCAAAACCACTTGACCAAAGAAACACAATTTCGTATCTTGAATTATTAAGAATTCCTGCATTGTCTCATGATTTATTAATTAGGCCTTGGGTGCAAGTCCAGTCTTGACCTTCTGCACTGTTGGGACATCGGTCTTGAAAGACTTTGCCAGCACCTCATCGTCAATCCCTGCCCCAAAGACAGTCCCTGGTATGGACACAGTCCCTGCACTTGCACTCTCAAATGCTGACACAGCGACTGCTGAGTCCTTCCCTTTACAGTGCTGAAAATGCACCAAACCTTTGGGAAACACAAATATACAAACAGGCCGCAATGTCTGAGTGTACAGCTTATTCTTTGAGTCCACAAAACCTACATCAAGAATTCCATCGATCGAGAACAATTGCTCAACTGAACGCGGGTGGGTGTGTGGTGGGTTTACAGAGCCAGGAGGGAAGAGGAGGACAGCAAAGGAAACACTCTGTCCTGTGAGTGCCGGAAATTCGGAGGCAGAGGCTTTAAGCACAGTGAAGGATTTTAGTTCGGCGGGGTCGTCATCCATAAGGCTGCGCAGGCCAGTGGAGGTGAAGAAGTTTCCATCTATCATAGGTAATGTGATGTTTTGTAGTGTTAGAGTAGAAATAGGATTTCTATTTCTACTAGGATTTCTCTTTATTTTGATTTCTTTATTTTGATTTTCTACTCAAGTTGAACATTGTATTCTACTCTTATTAAGATATGTATTTCTTTTCTCTATAAATAAACGATCACTCCTTAATTGAGGAGATACGGTCTTCTCTTCATCTTTCTTCTCTCTTTTCCTCTCCTCTCTCTATACTTTAAAATTTCTCTTTGTATCAGAATAACTTAAAGATTAGAAGGTTGAGGGAGAGTCATTCCTTAAAATCTTAGTTTAATTGGTGTTTAAAAAAGATGTTCTGAAAGGTAGTTATATAATTAAGGACCGTTGTAAAATAGAAAACCTCTCATCTGATTTTCATTTACCTGGGCAGTTAGATTGGTTAATCTTGGGATTGATAAGCTTAATATTTTTTGGGGGGCATTTTTTTATAGTTGCATGATGGTTCGTGGTTTGTTACGTGACCGATCGTGATGTTTGTGGTTCATTTCATGATCGTTCGTTGTGTTCGTGGTTCATTCATGGATGAAATCTGAGATTTCTGCAGATCACATTGTTCGTAGTTCATTTGATTATGAGATCTAAGGTTTCTGCAGATCTCAAGGTTCATCGTTGTTCGTTGTTGTTCGTTGTGAGATCTAGAATTTTTGTAGATCTCAGTTGATTGTTGGTCGTGATTTGTTGTGAGATCTAGAGTTTCTACATCTTGTATTATTCTTGCATCTGCAATCATGGTGGAGACTGTATTTTCTAGCGAGGTTAGTAGTGGTGGTGGTAACAATCTCTTTACTGTTATTCATAATAATGATGAAATAGAAAAATCGATTACTGCGGCGAAACTCAATGATGCAATCTATCTCGCCTAGTCTAAATCTATCAAACTAGTATTTAGAGTAAAGAAGTTGAAATTTTTATTGAAAGATCCCCTGCCTGAAATGGCGGCTGATTATGAGAATTGGATGAGTATAAATGCATATGTTATGTCATGGTTGTGGCATAGTATAGAGTCACACATTACCTCTAATGTTCAGTAGAGTGAAACAACCAAACAAATTTATCTCTCGAAGAATCCTATTCAAAGAAGCGAAATATGGCATGTATCTACGAGTTGTATGAGCTATTGTTTACCACAAAGCATAATGGGAAACTTATGACTACTAATTTGAAGGAAGCTCAGCGGCAGAAGGAGTTACATGTTGCTATCATTCTAGCTAGTTTGGATCCTGCACTCAAATCTTATAAGGCCCAGATCCTTACTGGAGAGGAGTTACCTACAGTGAAGAATATTTTTGAGCACCTAAATCATTCATTTTTAGGACACAGTTTTGTGATTCCGAGTAACAACTCTCCTATCTTAGTTACTAGCGCTGGTGGCCATGACAGTGGTCGTGGTGATAGTGGACGTGGTGGTGAGATGGTGGCCACAGTGGTGGTTGAGGAGGCGGTCGTGGTGGTAGAGATGGTGGTCGTAGTGGTGGTCGTGATTCACCACGGAGATGTAATTATTGTGGTATAAATGATCACACTAAAGAGTATTGTTTTTGTTTATCTTTCATATTTCTTTGTTCATTTTCTCAGATGCTAGTTTTTCCTCTTCTATTTGGATTGAAGGCGACTGCGATCCCCAATATTTTACATCACTTTTGACATGAAAACTATTCCATACACATAGAGATAGCAAGCTATGAGACATAACATTTATATACAAGTAATTATATACAATATATAAGAGAGATAAAATAAGTAATGTTATTAGAGTGTATGTGTGTATGTAAGAAGTTTTATTTACATTAACCCTCTAGATGTTAAATATATTAGTTTTTTAAACAAAAATCACAGACATACATATGCATGCACGCCCGCCATCCATCCATCCATCTAGCCATACACAAGTTGCCATGTGCGCACACATCCATCCATTTATATACAAGTAATTATACACAACATGGTAATTTGGATGTTAAATAGCCTCCTTCCTGTCAAAATGGGGTCAGATACAAGGTTGAAGAAACTCTAAAAAGAACTGATCAAGTTTTTATACCGAGCTGTGAACCTGACATGAACCCTCTATAGTTTAGTGCCAGGTTCATAGACAATGTATTATGAGCTAGAGGACCATGTCAGCAAACCTTTTTATGGTAATTACTAGCAGTCAGAGGCCAGTAAGTACTAAGTAGGCAGGTATTCTTACCTATCTTGGTCGTGCAATTTAAGCTCACCCAACCAAGGAACAAGCTCCAATATTCTCCTAGCCACAAAAGAGTCTAGACAATGTGGTTTTCTGTTGGGAATCACCCTCATCTCTGGGGCACAAAATAAACCAAAGAGCTAAATGGAATCAAATTCCCAGATACCATGTTATGGAGAGTGTCACTTGAAATCCAGAGGCTAGTATGAAGAAACTCCATGTCTACAAACTTCGGATCAAAGATGAATCTATCATCAAAAGTTGCAATTCTAACAATTGTCCTTCAAGATACAGTTGGTTAATATCCTGGACAAGACATTTAGCACCAATTGTCCAAAGGATGAGCAAGAAGGAAGAGAACTATGTTGAGAACATAAAAAATGATTAAGTAAACTGTTAATATATAGACAACATGAGATGGCAGATTAACTGCATCCATGTCTATCCTCTTATGATGCTGTGTTTTCACAATTTACCACAGGTATAAGACCATACCAGCACCAAAGTAGTTTTGGGTTACATCAATTTAATCTTATATCAATATGTTGACAAAATGTCCAACTCACTCGCGTCAGCAAGAAAATTGTTACAGATGAGTAGAGTAACCATAAGTTAATTGGGTTATGAGTGACAATTTAAGAAGTTTATTTAGCTGTGTTTGAAAGAACCAAATCACAATACCTCAGAAAATCAACATAATTGACAAATAACAATAAAAATTAGGCCTTTAAAGGATACAAATATACGGATGGTGAAACAATTATATGAGTAGTATCTAGCATAACTTCATGTCTGCTACCAAAAAAGATCAGATAATCATTAACATGGTATAAGGGAAGAGGAGTACCACCTCATTTCAGCATTCGGTTTGTCACCAATAGGCCCTACAAGAACAAGATCCTTCATCGAAATGGTGAAACCTGTTGGCATCCTGAACAACAATCTCCCTATGCACAATAGCTGATACCATCTTAGTAGAAGTATGACCATCACCGCAAACTCTCAGGTTCTTTGTCATCCTAATAGTTGTTCCCTCAGGTGTGGCAATAAGACCAAATGCAATTGCCAATTTCTCACTATGAGTGTATAAAACCCTGCTTTAAGTTCCTCATCCACATCATGCGGCACAAAATTAGTATCAGGAACGTAGCGCGCCTGCTCCAACTTCTCATTCAGGACGTTCAGCATATTGTCGATCTCCTTAGATTGTGGATGGGACTTGTCACCCAATCTAAATTGACGTGTCTTATTATTAATCTCAATCCAAGTCCAACCAGGAACCTTCATCAATCTCCTACCAGTCATCAACTCTCCAACCTTGGCCACGTCTTCCCACCTCCCAGCATTAGCATATATATTCGAAAGCAAACCATAATAACCAAAGTGTCTTGGGCGCAATTCAAGAAGGCTCTTTGCTGCCTTTTCTGCCAAGTTTATATCCCATGGATTCTACAAGCACCTATTGCACCCAAGAATCCCTCGTCTTTCTCCACTGTCATCCCATCTATCAGTTCTAGTGCTTCACTAAGTATACCACCACGGCCTGATCTACCATAAAAGTATAATGTTTCAATCTGGTTTTAGCAAGTAATCCTTCTCCATTGAGTGGAAGAATTTCCGCCCTTCATCGATCAATCCTGCATGACTACAAGCAGACAATATTGAAACAAAGGTAATCCTGTTAGGCCTAATTCCACTCTCAACATTTGAAAAAACAACTCGAGGGCCTTTCCTCCACGACCATGAATTCCATAGGCTGATATCATGGATCTCCAAGTGATTGCATTCCTTTCTTTCATACAATCAAAGATCTCTCTAGCAGTATCCACATTACCACACTTAGCATACATATCGATCATAGTCGTCCCCAAAATAACATTGAACGAATGCTTCTTGCTCAATATATAATCACGGACCATCATAGCCTTATGCATGGCCCCTAGTTTAGAACAAGCAAAGGCCAGAGTCACCATCGTGACCTTATCAGGAACAACACCCTCCTCCTTCATCCGATCAAACAAAGCCAACAACTCCTCAGGATTCCCACACTCGGCATACCCTGCAACCATGACGGACCAAATCCTTCCTACACATCTTATCAAACACCTTGCGAGCATCTTCGATGTGCCCGCATCTCGCATGCATGTCAACAAGAGCCGCCAATACAAAACGATCAGAACTCAGCCCGGCCTTATAAATAAGAAGATGAATCTCCAACCCAATATTTACAGCCTGAGTATCCCTACATGCCCTTAAAGCAAAAGGCAGAGTGTAATTATCAATCTGCGAACCAGACCGAACAAAGTCCCTGAAAGTCTCCAAACAATTCTCATAATCCCCAGTCTTCGCGAACCCCCCAACCACCACACTCCAAGAGGCATTGTCACTATCTTTCATTCGAAGAAAGAGGAAGTGGGCATCACCTAAAGCTCTATGCTGTGAATATATGTAAACAAGCTTGTTGGCAACACTGAGATTTTTTATCATTGTATTGGAGATGGCTTGGGCGTGGACTTCTTTGATCTGGGTCGGGCATCGGCATTGGATCAAGGCTGAAATGAATGATCTTGGATCAGAGGGGAGTGGGAGAAAATGGGTATTTTGGATTTGGGTTCGCGAAGTTGGAATCAGGGTTGGTTGCTGTTAGAATTAGGGTTGGTCTCTAGTGATCACTTCTTTATATATTTTCATTTCATCTTTTACTCTTTCGCGTAGCCCTCAACGTTACTCTCCCCACAATTCTGATCTGACGCAGAGTAATTCGCAGGTCGACCTGTACGATCAGGTTAACATTGGGGTTGGAAGGGGACAGGGAGCTCCCTTCCCAGGGTCTCGGGGGCGGATCCCTCAGACCAAATTTGCAGATCTCGTTTGTTCGTGCACGCAATGAGTTTTATTTGTGCTTCTTAGATTTGGAAAGCATTGGGATCATTTGATGCCGGTGAACGAGGGTCTGCTGATGATGGCAATACTAATATGAGAACTGCGACTCAAGATCGCAGTCCTATATGAGAACTGCGAGCTGAAAATTTGTATTTTTATAAGCATTGCGAGCTAAAAAGTTTTGTTGATAGCGATCTTAACTGCAGTCCTAATAAAGAGACAAAAATAAGACATTTTTGTGAGGATTACGATCATGGGCGCAGTACTATCGCAGTCCTAATAAGTGGACTGCGATCATGGTCTCAGTCCTATAAAGACTCAGAAACATGTACTAATAAAGAGAATTGCGATCATGATCGCAGTCCTCAGAAATAGGGCTATTTTGTGAGGACTGCGACCATGAGATAGGGCATTCTTTTTGAGGACCGCGATCATTATATCACAGTCCTCATAAATAAGATTTTTTTTATAAGGACTGTGATCATGATCACAGTCTTTTATATAACAGTTGTCCGCATTTCGAAGCGATCCGCTTTTTTCGAAGCGATTACTGTGGGATATTTGCGTCTTTCGTCGCTGAGGATCGCTTCTGCGTTTGACACGTAGGCGCACGTGATTGATTTAAAAAAAGAAGTGGCTGAAGCGAACATGTTTATACGGTTTGACATAGAGGGCCTATGGCAAAATCCCCTATTTTGATATCAAGTGATCTACTAATATTGTATACAAAAAGACTTGTGGAAATAGAAGTTTTATTTCTTTATCATCTAAAAGCATATAATAGAATCTCGAGAATGGAACTATTGTACCATCACGGAAGAGGATCATAGTGAGAGTGTTTGTGATGAGAAAAAGCAGAAAAAGTAAAAGCAGATCACCTTCTCTAAGACCTTTGCAGCAACGAATACAATCACCCAGTTATAGGAAGAATTCTCCAAAGGAGAATTCTATGAGAAAATTTTAAAGATTTCATGATATGAGAAATTTTAGGTTTGCATGTTCTTTCATTTCAAAAAAAAAAAAAAAAAATTAGAATTAGATTCTAATTTGTAGGGTTTGATGGGTTTTATTTTTAATTAGGCTATATCTAACAACAATGTTTAATAATAATAAATTAGACTCATATCTAATTATAACTTAACGAGGATTCTCTCTCATATGAGAAATTTTATGATTTGATGCCATTTCCTTTTAAACTAGAATTAGATCCTAATGATAGATTTCCCCTTTGATTAAAATCAAATTAAATGGAAATCAGCGTGAGATCCTAATCCAGAAGATTTTATTTCTCTCTCCTTCATGGGTCTCAACATATGGACAACCTAAATTTCTAATGTACTAGTGTTCTGCATTGATTTTTATTTAAAGTCATTTGTTGGGTTTGTGATATATTTGGCTTTGAGTTGTTCTTTTCAGAAGTTGGGTGAGTGATATAGATTTTGGATTGTAATTTAGATTATAGTATTTACTGAAAAGAAATTAGACTAGTGGCCACATATGACAATCTAGATGTCTGTTTTATTTATATAGTTGTGTGCATTGGTTTGTTTCATTGTACATTGTATTTTATTTGATTTGATTTGTTGGGTTGATGAAAATTCTTGGGTTTTTAGTTATTGTCTTCCTTTATTTTCCATTTGACATGGGTTTGAGAAGTTGGGAGAGGTACAAATTTCACATGATAATTTCGGTTTATAGTAGCCACGTATAATAATTTAGTTGCTGTTTTTATTTCTTTAGTTTAGTGCATTATTCTTTGTAGGAGCAATTTGCCCATTATTATATTTGGGGGATTGGATCATGCTTTAATAACCTGTAGTTAATTCTTTTAGGGTCTTTCAACATAAGACACTAGAAATTAATTTAATCTAACATAAAAAGAGAAACATAATCCAACTATAGTGATTTCAGTTCATGCAATTTATGTAGCTTCAATTGCAGTAGCTGTAACATGATCTCGGATTCCCAGTTAAAGCTACAGTCGAATAAGTTGTATATTGAGATGACAAAAAAAATTAAAGGATAAAATGTTACATCAGCTTTGTTGACTTCTCATGCACAATATTACTCTCATTTTGGATTACTTGTAAGATTCTCGCTTCAACCGAGTTTGAAACAAGAATAAGAAGTGACTCGAAATATGCTACAGATATATCCTCTAGAATTCACAAGTTCAATTAAAAGTCAAGAGATATCAAGGGAAGTAAATTAATACAAACGATGCTAATCTCACAACTCACTGACTTTATATAATTTCTTTCCCTTTTCAACTTATTTTCAATTCCTATGATTAAATTATAACTTTATAAGAATTGTACAATTACATGCATAAGTATATTAAATAATATCACTTAATTGTCATATTCAACATATCTGTAGCAACCAAATAATCATAAACTGATTATTTAACATGAAAAATAAACAGACAATGCGAAGCAGAAAAATAGGAAACATAAATAATAAAAAAAAAAAATCATTTCAAAGTCACTGTTTCTTTTTGAAAATAAATGTCAAAACAATCATGATGTCAAGAAGGTACTCTAAATTGGCAGCCCATATGCAGACTTCACTTTGAAATTTTAAGTTACATGAATTGCTATGCATCTCAAAATGTCATGGAAACATGAAACTGAAGGTAAGTAACTGCAATTAGTCAAGTCCTTGTAGACATTACATGCATTATACAGAAAAATAGAGGATCCCCAGAAGAAAGTAACACAAATAAACCTATCTCCAACCTTTTTACCTTCCAGGCTTCTCTCTCACTACCACTACTACATTTGCAACTAGTACATTGCAACATTTAGAAAAGAAAAGAAAAATGAATATGGGGACCTAAGCAAGCTCCCCCTCTCTTACAAACACTGTAAATAAGAATAAGAATACAGTACACAGCAACCAAACAAGAAGACCTTGTACTTTGAAAGGCGATCAGTTGAGCTGTATGAGTGGCGAGCGTGGTATGAGCGAGGGCTTCTCCTTCGATGACTCGTACGGGTTGTTCTCCCGGAACTCTTCTAGAAGTGCATCCATTGGCATAGCTCGCAGGGACTCAATAGTACCCTTGCTCGGGAGATCAGGATCGGTCCTCAATGGAGTCTCCCCACTAGGCTCATAGTCCTGAATTCACATCATGAAGAGCGCAAGTTAGATTTGACATTTTTAGACTATGCATGATAGATGGATCTGACCTTAAAGAGCTGTCTCCGATACTTACCATGTATGAATTCTGGAAGGTCTTTTCAGCATGCCAGCTGATATCTGAGGCCCGGCTCATATGATCCTCCTGCAGCTGCCGCAGTGTCGCAGAATGGGCTTCTATTGCTGCCAACGCTCCTTTCGATGTTTCCCTCTCGTGTTCCAGAACACCTGAAAAGGGGAAGGGAATAGAGCTTACTCTTTGTAACAACAATAACGAAGGCTTAAAATGTAACCAGAAAACAGAGCTTGGTTTAAACTTCACATCAGAAATGAAAAAGGTTCTGCATGCAAAAGATGAAATCAGCAGCAGAATTCTACTCAGTTGTCCAAATAATTCAGAAATTCAATCTCTTCATCTAAGTCTGTAACAGTTAGAATCTGAAAATGTCTCAAAATTCAAATATAGTGTGGGTATTAGAATTGCTGTTGAGAATAGTCGGAAAATGAACATGGTGAAACTGTGAGAGTTCTACGTGGAAAGTGTTGCGCACTCCTGGCAACAACCAATGAGCAACAGAGAGAGATGCATCAGAGAGATACCCAAAAGACAAGAACAATTAAATAAGAGAGAAAGTCAAACACAATATTTAACGAAGTTTGACAATTTGCCTACGTCCTCGGGGCAAGGGAGAGAGATTTTATTGATTCAACAATCAAGTACAGGTTTCTACCCGTTGCCCCGAGGACGTAGGCAAATTGCCGAACCTCGTAAAATATTGTGTTTGACTTTCTCTCTTATTTAATTGTTCTTTTCTTTTGTGCATCTCTCTGGTGCATCTCTCTACTGGTTAGGTTTCTCATTGGTTGTTGTCAGGCGTGCGCAACAAGTGGTATCAGAACCATGCCCCAAACTTAGTCTATGTGTGAGTGATGTTCGACGATGTAAACCCCCAAGGCGCAAAAGCGCAATGGGCCTAAGCACCCCAATGGCTCAAAAAGGCGCAATAGGCCCCTGTAGAGCAAGTTGGGCTCTCGAGAAATTTAACAGCGGTGCTCCTTTGCAATGAGCGTGTCGCCTCTCACGCGCACGCAAGAGACTCTTTGTTCGGGGGGATTGTTGAGATTTGGGTCGAACAGATAGTCCCACATAGGCGTGCCTCCGCGAGAGACTCTTTGTTCGCGCGGAGGGGGGGGGGGGGATTGTTGAGATTTGGGTCGAAGAGATAGTCCCACATCGGCTAGACGTGGGGATGATCTTGGATATATAAGGTTTTGGGCAACTCCACCTAGAAGGCTTAGTCTTTTGGTATGATTCCTCAAGTCCTTCAATGTACCAATTGAAGGACTTGGGGCACCATCCCAAAAGATCAGTCTTTTAGGTGGAGTTGCTCAAATGCTTATATATTCAAGACCATCCCCACGTCTAGCTGATGTGAGACTAATTGTTCGACCAAAATCTCAACAGACTATTTGATCGACCCAAATCTCAACAGAAAGGGGGAAACTCTATGCTTGTTTAGTAATGCTTTCTATTCTGAGAAGCTATGTAACACGGACACTTCTATCATAGAGTTGTGTCGTATCCGAAACGTGTCCGACACGCGTGCCGTGTGTATTTTTAAGAATTTGCCATGTATCCATGTGTCGTATCCATTTCAACGTTGTTGTGTCCGTGTAATATAGCTGAGAAATGAAAGGCTGAAAAGACATATTTTAGATGATTCTCTTGAACATAGGACAAATTTTAACCTTCTAATCTAAGCATTGAGATCGAAAGGTTCAAGGTAACAGTTCTAGGAGAAAATCGGGAAGTTGAATCAAAAGGCCTCAGTGTATTTACCGTTAGATCTGATATTCAGAGAGCTGAGGAAGTGTTGCTAGCTGGCACTGAATAAAAGCTGGCTAAGCAAGAATACTTTGATAACAATTAATTGTGAGTTGCCAGTTTGTGTTAGTTGTAATTCTACTACTGGACTGGTGAATAACTCTCTTGTTCAGCATTTCCTGAAACCCGTTAAGAAGATTCTGAAGGATTCTTATGGTAACAAAAGTTTTCCTTGTACACTTTGTTAAGTTTGCTTGGCATACTTTACCTCACAAAAACAAAATCAGAAACAAAAACACACCCCAAAAAAAAACTTATCTGATATATCTTCTTAGCCAACAATCAGTCAGCTTAAGATTTTGGGTAAAACAGTTACCTAAGTACATTCATACTCTCAAAAGAGAGAATAACTAACCCTATTCATCAAATTGTCTATTTCTCCTCTTTTTCGGAAATTGACTGGGAAAAAAATAGTAACATTGTATCATGACCATTAGGGATCTTCTTCAAATTCCCAAACACATTTGTTAGGATGATGCAGCTTCAGAGATATGAAACAGAGCTATTTTTTGTGGGGATTCTACTAAAGAATCCTTACATGTTAATAAAAATGAAATCTAATTCTTTCTTTCTTCTGCAAGGGTTTCTCTTTTTGGAGTCATATACTGCAGATTGTTCTGTGGATTTCATTCTTTTTAAGACTTTTGAAATCATACACTATGGACTATGTTGCAAAGCTTTAATTCCTCTCTGATATAGGGATTATTGATTGGTGTTTGCTACGTTTTGGAGGCCTTATTTTCTTTAGTTAATGTTTAACTGGAACATGGGTTGCTGTTATCAACATTTCATTAACTTAGCAAAATAAGTTATTACTTCCACGGTTCCACCTAGTTTTATTAACTGAATAAACAACATCACGCCAGAAGAACCTAAGCGACATTAAAAGATTATCAAGAAGAACTGAAACTCACTCTCAAAGTGATTTTGAATATCTTTGCTGGTCCTAGTGGCATCCTCCTCAGCAACATTACGTGCTGAAGCAACCTCGGCATCATGGTGTTCATTACTCTCAATGGCAGTTCTGCAACAGAAATGGGCCAATCAGTTATCAGCTATACTCAGATGCATAAAAGAGTGGTAAGAATAAATGCACAAAGCACAACAAACCTAATAAGTGCATCCATTTCGACAATATGTTTGCTGCTCATGTTATTAATAGATGCATTTGTCATCTTCACTTGTTGACAGGCAGCATCAACGGTGTTCACACTGAGAAATTAAGCAGTAAAATAAAATTGAAATCATTGAAATGACATGAACATCACATAGGAAGGAATAATGAAGATTGTGCTTGGGGACAAACCACTGTTGGAGAAGAAGTTCCATGCGACAATGCTTTGCTGCAGAGAAACCAGAACCATCTTTAGAATCATGCTGTGCTTGCATTGAGAAATCTTCCCATTTCCTCTTGGCATCAGTTGTCACACCTTCCACAACTGATACATGCTCGTCCAAAAATGCCTTGTTCTCTAGAGCAGCATCTCTCAATACAGTGAGTCTCCCATTTACCTAAAAAATCTGAATGATGAGTTGCCTTGCCAACAATCACAAGAAATCAAGAATGTACAACAGGACACACCAGTTCTTTTTGACGATGCATATGACTAGATACTAGACTAGTCACATCTGCTATAAGCTTATCTGCTTCGGACCTTGATTGCTCCTGTTTACAGTGCTCAAAGTTCAATTACTCCAATCAAAGTCACATAAATAGGACTAAACTTGTTGAAAGCATACCATACCTCATATGCCTTCTGGAAATCTGCAATGCTAATTGCCTGTACTTCGTGGACCACACTTGAATGATTCTGAAGTTTCCTTGATTCTGCACCCAGCTTGTCAAGAAGTTCAAGGATAAAATTGGACATCTCCTTTGTGTGATCTAAACTAGTGTGGAACCTCTGTAATTAAGATCAGGAATAGTTTGGTAGATGAGTGACAGACCTTCTAGGCATTTTTAACTTTAGTTCCTTATATAGCAAAATAACAAAGTTACAAACCTCTCTAAGCTCTTGAGTAAAATGTGCAACGTCTCCTCTATGTGTAGATAATGTATCTTGAAGATCCTTAAAGATAATATCTGCTTCTCCTTCCCCCACGGCTAGCAGCTGGTGGACAACAGGTTTATGTGAATGATAACTGATGTAGAATGATAAGGGTTAAAACATTAGTTCACACATTAAGTTTTAAGTATGTACTGACATGATGGAGAGAAGAGCAATTGGCAGCAGCAATAGATGAAATGTCCTCGAGGCCAGCATTGGAGATTGACTTTTGCAAGCGCACTGCATTCTGAATTCCTTCTACATGAGAAACATACTGAGCCCTTGAGACTGACACCTTTTTCTTCAGTTCTAAAACTGCCTGAATACAAGTTGTCAAAATAAGTATAGGTGGATAGGTGCACAAAATGAATTAGGGGGGGGGGGGCCCACGACGCACCCGGCCTGCCCCCTTAACTACAAGATACGATGTAACCCGAATTCCTTATTTACCTTGTCATGGAAATCTAGACAAGAATGGCAAAGATTATCAACAGACTCAAGGTGCTTATTCTGTTTCTCCATCGATGCAGACACAATTTTGTTCAGTGATGTGACTTTCTCAATGAGTTCAGTCTGAAAATTGTTGACTACAGACCTATTTGCAGCATTGAGTTGATCTTCTCTGGCTGTGACAGCAAATTCATAAGAAACACAGAGCTCCAGAATGTTGCACAAAAAACTCAGAACTAGTTGCCAAAGGATTACCTATTTTAGAAAACAATGAAGCATTTTCACGAATGGATTTCTCCAAGTCTGCTCGCAAAACACAGGCTTGATGCGCCAAAGCATTTTCTGTTCGACAACATTAAATAAATAATAGCCTTAATCTTATAATAAAAGCATATAATTTTTTACAGACCAGCTTTCTTCTGTTCCGATATAATGAAATCTTTCTCCTTCAGGGTATACTGTAATTGCTTAAGATCTTCTTTTGCAGTAACTAATAACTTGCTAGTATGGTTCAAACTTTTCTGTACAGAAAAAAAACATACGGTTAAAAAAAACATTATCCATTTAAGTATAAATACAAGGCCTGAATGACAGACAACAACACCAGGCTGATACCTCTGTGGCATCAAGTTGCTTTCTCAGATCAGCAGCAAGTTGGAGCTGTGCATGATACTTTTCCTGCAGATCCTCAATTTGCTGGAAAGAGACCAAGTATTACTATGTAGGTACTAGAGCAGATAAAGGTGTAACACCAAATTTCTTGTAGGACCAAAAAGCTTACAAAGTAATCTAACCTTTTGATGGGTTTCTAGCAAGACCCCCATTTGTTCAATTTGGTCAGCCATTGCCTTTAAGAAACAGAGAGAACAATTTAGTAAAGAACACTGTTGATATGCCTTTAATGAATAAAAACAAACCAAGCCATCGTTGTAGACTTTTTCTCAAAATCAATTAGCCACCCTATGAAATCTCTAGCCACTCTAAAAGTCATCAATAGCCACCCTATGAAATCTCTAGTCACCCTAAAAGTCATCAATAGCCACCCTATGAAGATCATAACCACCCTATGAAGATCTTAGCCGCCCTAATAAAATCAATTGGGCCACCCTAAGATTTTGATATATGTGTGGGTGAAGTGATGAAGGGGTTTAAAAGTTTTGCCTATAAATAGGCATCACATTGCATGAGATTTCAAGGGCAAGAAAGTGAGAAGAGAGAGTTGCTAAATATTGTATTATCCTCTCCTTTCTCTTACCATTTATCTTCCTTTTGTTAAGCTCTAATGAGTAGGGTCTCATTGAGCTTGGGTGAGTGAGATTAGATTTGAAATCTCTTAAATTCTCCCCTTTTGATTAGTGTATTCCTCTTACTGTCTTCTCCTGCGGATATAGGTCACATTGACCGAACCACGTTAAATATTGGTGTGCTGTCTTTTTTTTTCTCTCTATTAGCTTATATTGCTATATGTTTAATCTCTCGTTATACTTGTCATCTCTTACATTAAAAGCCCACTGTTACAACAAATTGGTATCAGAGCGAATGTTATTTTCTTGTGGGTTTCGAGATGGCTTCGGCAAAGTACAAAGTAGAGAAATTCGATAGGAGAAATAGCTTCAGTTTGTGGAGAGCCAAAATGCAGGATCTCTTAGTGTAACAAGGCTTGTTAAAAGTCTTGTCCAGTAAGGACAAGTTGCCGGAATCCATATCCGATGACGAAAAGGAAGAATTCGAGATGAAGGCGCATAGTGCCATACAACTTTGTGTAGCCGACGAAGTTTTGCAGGAGATTGCCGATGAAGATACCGCCGCGGTTTGTGGCTCAAATTAGAGAGCTTGTATATGACAAAGTCCCTGACCAACAAGCTCTACTTGAAGCAGCGCCTTTTCACCCTTCGCATGAAGAAAAGTACGCCAATTAAAGACCACTTAGATGAGCCCAATAAAATTATCATGAATTTAAAAATATAGATATTAGAATAGATGAAGAAGATCAAGCTCTCATTTTATTATGCTCATTACCTCCTTCCTTTGAAAATTTTGTTAATAGTATGCTCTATGATAGAGATATACTTTCTTTAGAAGATATCAAACCAGCCTTATATTCTAAAGAGTTAAGACAAAAAGTGTCAGTTGTAGGAAGTCAGGATCAAGTTGAAGGCTTGTTCGTCCGTGGACGTACAGAAAAAGGTCAAGAAAAATCTTGAGAAAAATCTAGATCAAAATTTAGGTTAAAAAAATATTGAGTGTCACTATTTTCAGAAGTTTAGACACTATAAAAAAGATAATTTTAAGCTCAAAGAAAAAGAAAATGTAAGGAGAAAGTTTCAAAATGAGAAATCTTCGATTGTTAGTAACTTAGTATTGCAGAAGAAGCCTCCACATCACATGAAGCTCTTTCAGTTACCGTCTTTGATGCCCGTTCATGAGATGAGTGGGTTCTTGATTCAGCTTGTTCTTATCACATATGTCCTCACAGAGACTGATTTGTGACCTACTAGCCAATTGATGGTGGTAATGTCTTAATGAGAAATAACATGCCCTGCAAGACAATTGGTATTGGGTCAATCAAGATTAGAATGCATGACGATATTGTTAGAACATTGGGTAATGTTCGGCATGTGCCATATTTGAAGAAAAATTTAATTTCTTTGGGTACCCTTGACTCCAACGGCTATAAATTTTCAGCTGATGGTGGAGTTTTGAGAGTTAACAAAGACTCTCTTGTTATGATGAAAGGAAAGAAAGTGAATACCATTTATATCCTTCAAGGTAGCATGGTGACAGGTGATGCCGCTATGTCAATGTCAGAAGACTCAGACTTAGATACCACTCGTTTGTGGCATATGAGGTTAAGACATGAGTGAGAGAGGACTTCATGTGTTAAGTAAGCAAAGTTTGCTTTGTGGTCAGAAAACAGAAAAACTTGACTTTTGTGAACATTGTGTTTTTTGACAAACAGCACAGAGTTTCTTTTGGTACAGGTGTTTACAAGACTAAAGACACCTTAGACTACATCCATTCAGATGTTTGGGGTCCCTCTAAGGTTCCATCGAAAGGTGGAGCTAGTTATCTTCTGACTTTAATTGATGATTATTTTAGAAAAATTTGTGTGTATCCTCTCAAGCATAAGAGCGATGTGTTTGCTACCTTCAAGCAATGGAAGGTTATGATCAAAAAGCAAACATGAAAGAAGGTGAAGCGTCTCAGGACCGACAATGAAATGGAGTTCTGTTCCATGGAGTTTAATCAATTCTATAAAAATGAAGAAATTATACGGCATCGTACAGTTCGGTACACACCACAACAGAATGGAGTTGCAGAAAGGATGAAGAGAACACTGTTAGAGAGAGCCCGATGTATGCTCTCTAATGCTGCTTTGTCAAAATGCTTTTGGACCGAGACAGTAAATACAACTTGCTATTTGGTAAATCAGTCTCTCTCTACAGCTATTGATTGTAAGACTCCTGAAGAGGTATGATCTGCTACCCTTACTAATTACTCTCATTTACAAGTATTTGGTTGCCCTACTTATTTTCATGTAAATGATGGTAAGCTTGAACTTAGGGCAAAGAAAGCTATATTTCTTAGTTATGCTGCTAGGGTGAAGGGATACAGGTTGTAGAGTTCTGATCCTAAGCCACCTAAATTTGTTATTCGTAAGGATATTACTTTTGATGAAAATTATATGTTTCAACCGAGAAAGGAGTCTGTTGTTGATATTACAAATTCAGGAGAGGAAGCAAGCAAGCAGGTGGAGCTTGAGAGTAAAGTTACAGAAGGAGTGCAGGAGAGCACTTGCGTTGAACTAGTCAATGATACTCAAGATTCAACTTTGGGTGATAATACACTGCAAGAGCAACAGTACAGTATTACCACCGAGATAGCAAGAAGGCAAATCCGTCCACCTAAGCGATACACATATGCAGATATGATAGCTTATGCTCTCAGTGTGGCAGAATCTATTGAGATTCCAAAGCCTTCCACCTACAATGAGGCTATCAGTTTTGATGAAACTGCAAAATAGACTGTTGCTATGACTGAAAAATGGAATCACTTTACAAGAACCAAACATGAAAGTTAGTGAAGCCGTCCAGGGGATAGAAAATTGTTGGTTGCAAATGGGTCTTGAAGAAAGAAAAAATTCATGGTGATGAGTCTATAAGATACAAAACATGCTTGGTAGTCAAAGGCTACAGTCAGACAAAGAGTGTCGACTTCAATGAAGTATTCTCTCCAGTTGTGAAACACACCTCTATTCGCGTGTTGCTAGTCATGATTGCTTGGTTCGATTTAGAGCTCGAGCAATTTGATGTGAAAACAACCCTTCTTCATGGCGAGCTTGAAGAGCAAATCATTATGCATCAACTAGAAGGATTCGTTATTGAAGGCAAAGAAGAGCATGTGTATAGGTTAAAAAAAATCTCTTTATGGTTTGAAATAGTCACCTAGACAATGGTATTTGAGATTTGATACTTTCATGATTGAGCATGGTTACTCTAAAAGCAAATATGATCGTTGTGTTTATCATCGGAAGCTTAATGATGGTTCTTTTGTATATTTGCTTTTATATATTGATGACATATTGATTGCAGTTAAAGACATGTCTGAAGTTAATAAGTTGAAAGCTCAACTCAAACAAGAGTTCGAGATGAAAGATTTAGGAGCAGCGAAGAAGATTTTCAAAATGAAAATTCACAAAAATAGGCAAGAAGAAAAATTGTTCCATCTCAGAAGAAATACATCGAGAAGGTGTTGGAGAGATTTGGCATACTTGATCCCAAACCTGTGAAAACTCCACTTGCTGCTCCTTTTTTATTTTCAGCAAATTTGTCTCCTCAAACTGATGAAGAGGAGAAGTACATGTCTCATGCACGGTTCAAAGACTCGACCGAGTCGGAGACGAATCGGCCGAGTCGTATCCGTCTCGGCCCGCTCCGAGACGAGTCCGAGTCACGAGTCAGTCGACTCAACTCAGAGGAGACTGACTAGGCCGAGAATCGGAGTTGACTCGGTCGACTCGGCATTATGATGATAATTTTGTGCCTCATCGCAATTCAATGTGGGAATAACTACATTAGCATGTATTTATGAATGTAGTTTGTACAATTTACTATATTGTCCATGTATTTTGATATACTTCTACCGACAACGCGTGTATTTATACTTTCACTTTATATTTAGTGTACTAGGTGATATATTTTGGACATGTGATACATGAATGTGGATGTCTACATTTTTTTAAGATTTGTCGTGATTTTTTTAGAATTTTTTTAACTTTCTATATAGCATGTTGCGCGTATCGCCCGACACCGATCCGAGTCGCCGAGACCGATCCGTCTCAGTGCCCGCCGAGTCGGCGACCGAAACCGCGACTGTGAACCATGGACTCTCATGTTCCCTATGCCAGTGCCGTTAAGCATTATGTATGCTATAGTGTGCACTCGACTGGACATTTCACATGCAGTCAGTGTCATAAGTTGATATATGGACAGGCCAGAAAAAGGCCATTGGCAGGCAGTGAAATAGATTTTGTGATATTTAAAAGGATATACTAATATTGGTCTGTGTTTTGATAGAGAAACTAATTCTGATTGCAAAATTGCTAGATATTCAAATTCAGCTTTTGCGGGCGATTTGGATAGAAGATCTCTAACAGGTTATGCTTTCACTCTTTCAGGTAGTGCCATTAGTTGAAAGGCGACTTTACAGTCGACAGTTGCTTTGTCTACTATGGAGGTAGAGTATATGACAGTTACAGAGGCAGTAAGAGAAGCTATTTGGTTAAGAAACTTGGTTGGAGATTTCAGCTCACACCAAGGAGTAACTACAGTGTTTTGTGACAGCCAGAGTGCTATACATCTAACGAAGCACCAGATGTATCATGAGAGAACCAAACACATTGATGTCAGGTATCACTTTATTTGAGAAATTAAAGTCATCAAAGTTAAAAAAAATTGATACTGCAAATAATCCAACAGATATGATAACAAAGCTCGTACTTTCGCACAAGTTCGAGTACTATCTCGAATTGCTTGGTGATCAAAGTGGTGAAGGTTGAGCCCATCGAGGTTAGAGAAGACAGCAAGAATCCAAAGGACACTTGATACAGTTCAAATTAAGGTGAAATTTGTTATTCATTCGAGACAAAGTGAAAATTTATTGATATGCCTTTTATGAATAAAAACAAACCAAACCATCTTCGTAGACTTTTTCTCAAAATCAATTAGCCACCCTATGAAATCTCTAACACCCTAAAAATCATCAATAACCGCCCTATGAAATCTCTAACCACTTTAAAAATCATCGATAGCCACTCTATAAAGATCATAACCACCTTATGAAGATCTTACCCACCCTAATGAAATTAATTAGGCCACCCTATAATTTTAATGTATGTTTATGGTGAGATAATGAAGGGATTTAAAAGTTTTACCTATAATTAGGCATCATATTGCATAAGATTTCAAGGGCAAGAAAGTGAGAAGAGAGAGTTGCTAAATATTGTATTATTCTCTCATTTCTATTGCCATTTATCTTTCTTTTGTTAAGCTCTAATGAGTTGGGTTTCATTGGGGTTGGGTGAGTGAGATTAGAGTTGTAATATCTTATATTCTCCCATTTTGATTAGTGAATTCCTCTTACTGTCTTCTCCTGTGAATGTAGGTCACATTGACCGAATCACATTAAATACTGCTGTGCTGTCTTTTTTTTTGTTTCTATTAGCTTATATTGCTATCTGTTTAATCTCTCTTTATACTTGTCATCTCTTGCATTAGAAGCCCACTGTTATAACAAACACCACTATGTAGATAATTATAGTAAATCTGGCCTCCATTGGATGTCACCGATCGGACTCCTAACCCAGATGAATGGATAAGCTGAAGAGACATAAGACCAAAGGGCCCTAGAAAAAAAGGAAATTGTGAAATGCAAACCATATAAAATGAATACTCGGTTGTACAATACATTGCTTTGGTTGACGATAATGAGGTCTTTCTGCTGACTTCATTGTTTATACCATATAAGAACCAGTAGAGTATACAAAAACCGGCCAATAGGTAGCAACTGAGAAAATCAAAGGGGTAGCAATTGATCGTTTTATGAACATGGATGTTAACATTATTACAGATGTGAGATATATGATTACCTTTCTTTCACCCTCCTCCTGGGAATACCGTTCTTTTGGTATGTAGACCCCATTTTTCTCCCGTGTAGCATTCAGCTCTGAGAAAAATAGAAATCACTAAACTCTTCTGCACAGATTTTGAGACAGGAATGAGTTGTCACAGCTAATCATGCGCTCTTACCTGCTTTGAGCCGATCAATTTCCCCGTAGAGGTCTTTGATCAAAGTTGATTTCATCATCTTTTGGTTCACCTGAAATTTTGGGGGAAAGAGGACAAGAAATGAAGTTAACAAATATATAAAAAAAAGAATTGGAGAGAGACTGTCCACTGTTGCTTCAAAATTTAACATATAAAGCTTATCGTGATATGAGTAAATAAAGAATCAGGCCACAGGGCATTATAATAAAAAGGATGTAATAAACATCTAATGATTAGAGAGATGCTAAAACAGTGAATATAGCTTCTAATTCAATTCATCAGATCGTATAGACCTAGATTATGATTCAACTGAAACTAAAACAGCTCGTTTCTCTGCCGAAGTTCTACATTATAACCAGTACCACTGGTCACAAAATAAAAAGAGGAGACTAGTGGTTCAATTTCAATAGAAAATTTTCAAGTGAGAAAATAAATGCAGTGAACACAAACAACTCGGCAAACAACGATAAGTAACATCACCAAAAAGATAAGGAAATGGAGAAATTAAAGCACCTCGGGGCGATTCTTTATATTTTTTGCCCGGTGAGCATAATCTAACGTACTAAGAGTCTCCTCCAAACAGTGTACAGATGGTGAAACAGTAGCAATTATGCAAGTCTTAGTCCTCCCTCCGAGTGAATCACGAAGTAATCGAGTAAGCTTGCTGTCCCTGCATGTTCAAGAAGAGCTTCTGTAAAACAAAATTTATAAGTGATTGCTAATAACTTTAAAGACCATGTGTGGCTTAAGGTGCAACAAACCTGTAAGGAATGTGCCCAAGGTGTTCCACAAGAGCAGTAATTACACGTCCCAATGTAAGTAGACTTTTGTTAATCTCTCCAGCTTCTCTTGCACGGCCCTTGGAAGAAAAAAGAACAGTACACAAGATTTCAAGCTAGGCTCAAAAGCATAGTCAAAAACATAGCATACTGTCTAAAATAATAACACATCAAATGTATCTAATGAATAGTACAATAACAACTTCTGCTGTTTGACCATAAAGATTAATGATTATTTATGTAGAAGTATACCTCCCTGGCACCTGAGCGAGAAATATTCTCCGATCCGGCAAGATCAACTAGATTTAGCTTCCCACATTTAATAAGCTCTTCTCCTTCCGGGGTTGCCTCTTTAATGTGTATAGTTATGGAAAATAGAGAATGTGACCGACTAAACAAATAGGAAATAATTGAAATCAGAAGCAAATAACAAGTTAAACTAACATAAACAATTAAAATAAGAGTATGCATGACCTAGATTGTTTGTTCAATAAAGTCTCTGCTGTACGTCGCTTTGCAGATCCCCTCTCCAGGAGGGAAAAGATTTCACTGGCACTCGTTACAATCTCCTCCTCGAGACCCCGTACTAGAACTCCCCCTTTACCATCTTCCATAAGTGGCAATGGTTTTTTCTGCTTCTCCTCCAAAGTGACTTTAGAAAACTCTTCCGGAGCTAGCAAATCAGTGATTTCTTCATTATATAGCTCTAAGAAAGTAATTTTAACACTATATTCAGCATTTTGACTTTCTAGCATGTCAAATATCTGTTTGACAGCTCTTGGTATGACACCTGCATCTGAAGGCAACTGACCGTTTGGTCCACTCTGCAAGTATAAATAAAGCAAATTTGTTAGTTTGTATTCCAATTTTAGAGGGAAAATGGAGGTGCAGGGAACTTTATATGAAGACATTGAAGTGATAATAAAGAGAAAGGTAATATGTATTTGTGGGAGAAGTACAGCTCACCTTAGCTCTTCTACATTCACCTTCCATGGTATATGTCTTTCCTGTACCGGTTTGGCCATAAGCAAAAATAGTACAATTAAAACCCTCCAAGACCTCGTTTACAATTGGAATGACTGCTTGATCATACAAATCCCTCTGCTTTGCTGAAGGGCCAAATACCTGTGCACAGTGAGTTCAACAGAGTCATGCAAAGTAAAACAATATATACACCATATGCATCCCCGAGCACAAGGAATACGACATTCACACACAACAGAAACTGGAACAATGTAAATGTTGATCGCTTGATCTCAGATAAACTAATTCACAACATTCCTATATGTTGACTTATAATTGTTAATATGAATGTTGGTATAATTGTTTCAGAGCTCAAAATAATGGAAAGGTATATTCTGCATTTTGAAGTATGAAATGCACATTAAAATAAATGATTAAAGGAATTGACAACTGTTTATTTCCTAAATCTAATGAAATAGTCTTCATGACAGACAATAGAAATGCATGAAAGCCAAAAAAAAAAAAAAAAAAAAATTAGGTTTACTTTACTGAAAAGGTTTACTAAGAAGAAAGACTTAAAAGCAGAGGGGACACTAAATTTGAAATAGTCTTCCGGAGCAAGCAAATCAGTGACACTTAAAAGCAGAAGAAAGACTTAAAAGCAAAAGTTAACCAGCTGTTGACACTAAATCAATTTACTCCAGACACAACTGCGGTAAATGAAAAGAAGCTAAGTTGGGGTAGCAAGTATAGAAAACATATCTAGATTGTACCATAATCCCTCTGTATATTTCGCGCTTCACACATAGACTTGCTTAGTGCTAGGCAAAAAAGATTTTGTACTGTGCACATAATATTCACATTCTCGGATTCCCTTAAGAGCCACAGAGATATAGACCCACCCAATGAAGTAAATGACCTATAGAAAATTTTATGTGTGTTGGTGGTGGCGGTGGTGGTGGTTACTCCAGCCATCACATATATCATCTATATACTGCTGAGATGTCTCTATATTTAATTATTTGAACGATATGACTGGATGAACAATATAAACAGCCAGAGAGCTAATTTTCAGAAAATTAAGCCCAAAAGACCCTGGATCAAGAAATAGAGCACTTGTCAAAAACTAGGAATTCTATCAATTAGCTCTTTAGAAAAACAAGATTAAATTTTGCAACAAATATATACCTCAAACCCTAACAAGAAGAGGAATTCCTCAATTTTCTACCATTTCAGTAAATACTTCATTAGTATCTTTTTCTTGCTAATTTACTTTGAATCATGCATAAGAACCTCGTCAAGTAACTTTAAAGTGTACTAAATGTAAGAAAAGCCCCAAAACGCCTTTTTTTTGGCCAAATCAAACTCTATTTACCTTATCGAAGGTAAAAACCCTGTCAATCTGCTTCCCTGCGATCGTCTGAGAGACCGCCACTTCCCTCTGGAAGTCATTGCAAGTCACCACTTGCGGCGCGTTGTTCCGCAGCTCCTCGTCGCTGAACGGCCTGAAATTTCGACAAAACAAGTGATAACTCCACAGTATCCACCATATAATCAAACCTCACGTCCGTAGTCGAAACCCTAACCCTAAATAATTTCCCGATCTGAAGGAAAGACTAGGGTTCGCAGTTACCTGCATCGTAGAAGGACCTGGACGTTGACGGCCTTGTCTTTCTCGTGACGAGAAGACATTTTAGGGGGGAGAGCGAGAGCGAGAGAGAGAGAGAGAAAGAGAGAGAGAGAGTAAGCGAGAGATTGGAGAGAGAAGTTGTTGAGAACTCGCAGAGGCTTCGATGGCGGAGAGATTTAGATTAGAGAAATGGAGTCTCTCTCTCTCTCTAAATTTTTCCTTTTTCTCTCTCTTCTGTGTTTTTTTTGTCTGGGTGGCGTTCGAAATGGGAGCGGGCTGCGAAAATCCATTTGAAATTTGGGGATATGAGTGATGACCGTAGGATTTACCTTTTGGCAACAGACGGTTGAGATGAGGAGAGAAGGGGCATGATTGTTGGACGATTGTGCCCCTGGAGTTGGGATCGGTGTATTTCTAATTGAACAGCGGGATGAAATTGGGCGGTGATGATAAAAAATGGCTTGTTTTACAGATGCGTCCGGTGTTTTTCGAGGAATTGTACATACTTTCTTTTTTTTTTTATACTTTTGCTAGAAAATTATGTATTTTTGAGTAATTACAGATATACTGCATCAATCAGCAGATTCAGCGCCGGAGAAAATAAAAATTATTGAATATAAATGAAATAAAGTGTTTTTCACCTGGGGCATGTTTGGCTGCCGTAAATGGCTGGGTGGTAAACCTTTTTTATAGTTGTAAGTAAGTTTTACGCAAGTAAGTCTTACGGTGTTTAACTGGTAATGTGAAATTGTAAATAGAAAAATATATTGTATTTTACAATATTTAGTTGGTAATGTATGAGTCATAAGTCACAAAACTAATTTTTTGTTGATTTAAACATATTAAATATTAAAATCAGTAAAATAATTTTAAAAAATAAATATTTAAATATATTAAATATTAAAATAAATAATAACAAAGTAAATAATATTAAATGTTAAAAATATTAAATAATTAAAATAATAAAATATTAATATAAATAAATAAAAAATAGATAACTAAAATATTAATAGTAATCTAATATTAATTATTAAAAAATTAAATATTGCAATCTAACGTTAAATATTATTAAATTCAATAATTACAAATATTACATTAAAAATTAAAAAATAATTTAATAATGAAACTATAAATTTTAAATTAAATATTACTAATCTGATAATAACAAAGATTCTAATAATAAAAAAGGGAATTTTATTAAAGTCCCTTATGTCAAATCGTAATTAGGAAAAAATATCAACTTCATCATTTTATTCGCTTCAGCCACCTCCTTTTTTAAACTAACGACGTACGATCGTTTGTCAAGCGCAGAATTGCTCCTCAATGGTGAAAGACGCAAATCTCCCGCAGTAATTGTTTCAAAAAAAAGAATGAATCGCTTCAAAAATACGAACCGCTATAGCGGAGTGCGATCATGATCGCAGTCCTCACAAAAAATCATAAATCTGAAGACTGCAACCATATTCACAGGAGTGCGACCATGATCGCTGTCCCCAAAAAATGTTATATTTTTGAGTGTTTATGGAATCACAACAGCGATCACATCCTCTTTATGAGAACTGCAACCATGATCGCGGTCCTCACAAAAATGTCTTATTCTTTAGTTTTTAAAGGACTGCGAAAATCGCAGTCCTCATTATTAGGAAATATTTCTGAGTCTTTATATGACTGCGATGATGATCGCATCACTCAAAGAATGCTTTATTTCATAGTCTTTACTAGGACTGTGACCATGAGTACAGTCCTCACAAAACACAATTTTTCAGTTTATATTGAGACTGCGGCAATGATCGTAGTCCTTACAAAATGTCCTAATTTTCAATTAATAAAACAACTGTGATCATAATCGCTAATAAAGGATTGTGATCATAGTCACAATCTTCATATCAACGTCACCATCGTCAGCACTCCCTAAGTTTTCTCAGATCTAAATACCACATTAATCATTAACATCAACAAAACTCATCGCAAACACAAGCAAGCGAGATCTGCAAAATATCGATTCTAAAAAATTTAGCCCGGGGGCTTTGCCCCCGAGACCCTCTGTAAGGGGCTCCCTGCCTCTTCCAACCCCCACGCCGATCTGACCGCGCAAGTCAACTTGTGAATTTCTATGCGTCATGATCATGGTTGAAGGTAGAGCATTGTTGGGGGCAATAAGGAAGGGTAAACGAAAAAAATGAAGAAGTGGTAATTAGGAGGAATCAATTTATGCTGACACGGATGAGACTGTAGTGAATAAAATTATAAAACTCAGTTTTTTCCCTCCTAATTATGAGGCAAAGTAGGAGGTTGTAGCGAAATTTTCCTAAAATGTATTAGAATAATTAAAAAAATAATCTAATAATTAAATTTAATCTAATAATTAAAAAACTCATAATTTAAAAAATATTAATCTAATAAAAAACATTAATGTAATTACAATTAACTCTCTATAATACATATTTCCGTGGCCACAAAATTAACTGTTTGTGCTGCAAGTGGGTTATAAGCGAGATTGGCGTGATCACAAAATTAACTATTTAAACTGTAAGTAGACTCCAAGTGCATTTTACAATTTATGGTTTCAAATAAATATCGTAAATGATTATACCGCAATAGCATTTTATCGCTTACAGACTAATTACGGCAAACAAAAACGCCCAATTGGCTTCGAGAGATTAAACATATCATGGAAGTAATTTTACATCCTTCCCCCGAGGAAGGGACGATGATCTATAGTCTCGGTGATTTTTTTTCTTCAAGTTTTATTTTATTCCTTTTATGTATTTTGTTTTATGATCACAAATTGGATGTATATTTTTATTGTTTGCACCCTTTAACGAATAGGAGCGAGTTTCCTCCAATTTTGATTTAGGTACGTTTGGTTATCGTAATTGGCCGTAATTCGTAAGTCATAAATGAGTTACCTGCATGTAAGTTTTACGGTGTTTGGTTGGTAATATAAAGTTGTAAGTGAGAAAGTATATTGTGTTTTACGGTGTTTGATTGTCGTAATGTGTAAGTCGTAAGTGTAAAAGTTGATCACAAAATTAACTATTTAGTGATTTAAAAAGTTTTAATATTACAAATAAATACTAAAAATGTTAAATATTAAAAAAATTAATATTATTATATAAAATAATACAAATTTACATGATCACAAAATTAACTGTAAGTGGGCTGTAAGTGTATGGTATAATTGAGTTGCAAGTGAGTGGTAGTTGAGTTGTGTACGAATTACGGTCCAAACAAATGCCGTAATTGTAATTGGGTTGTAAGTGATCTATGAATTATTGGAATTGAAGAATATAAAGGTGAATCTTCGAGTTGAATTATGGCGAGATCCGTTGATCGAATCAACCGGATGATGGTTGGAGTGTGTTCTCTTTCCATTTGTGATGAACGTGGTATATTCACATGTTCAATTCCGACTTCGAATGAATGAGATATTCAAGTCCAAAGATTGCCTAATTCAAAGCCAAAAGGGACTAAAGTTAGCTACATGCATTTAGTCCCACATTGGCCATGTGATGGAAGCTCATGGGGTATAAATAGAGGAAAATGAGAACAAAGGGTGTGCCCTTTGGGTACTTGGAGTTTTCGCGCGCGAAAAGGAGGGAACTATGCACGTACATACGTACGTGCGCGCACGCGCGCCGCCGCTGGCGGCGGCGGCCGGGCCGGGCTCGGGCCCGGGTCTGGGTTCGGGTTCCCTACCTGGCCTGGTTCTTTTTGAATCAGGGTCCGTAGGTATGGGCCGAACCGCTCCAACCCGCCCGCGGAAAGATTCGAATCACCCGCCAACGGGTGTCCGCGCGAACAGATCCGACCGTTCGCCAACCGCTGTCGGAAAACCGACAATGCGGTTGGGCGGTTGATCGGTTGCGACGGTTCTGTCCGAACCGTCGCAACTGCTGGAATTTGGCGGACGAGAATACCCCTCCGGAGCGCTATAAATAGCGCTCCAGGGTTCATTCTCAGACACACCAAATCTGAGATCTCTCTCTCTCTAAAGTTCTGACTTCGGTTTTGAACTGGGCTCCAGCGAAGTGGGAATCCACGACTTCCAGAGCGACTTCCAACGAAGTGGGAATCCGCGACTTCCAAGTGAAGTGGGAATCCGAAGCGACTTCCTAAAGGAGATTCTGCCAAAAATTCTTCAACCTTCCTACGTCCTCAACAGTGGGTGTTCCTCCAAGAGAGTAAGACAAATATTCATTTGAAATTTGTCGTTATACCGCTGTTTTGCTAATCCTGTGTAGGTACTGGTTGACTACGGTTCGACCGTACGGTGATTTGGTAGTGCTATCCAAATACCGTGAAGAAGTGTTGTATCTTGGGAGACCAGCGTCCATTATCCCGTTAGCACCGGTGCGGGGGACGTAATTGTCTTAAGGAGATTCGCTCTAAGCGTACCTCAATTCAAATACTGTATAAGTGGATTAAGTCCTTTATACAGGGGATATACTCTACAGTATATCGAGATTGACTTAGATTCAGTCTAAGTGATACTGTATAAGTGGACTAAGTCCTTTATACAGGGGATATACTTTACAGTATATCGAGACTGACTTGGATTCAGTCTAATTGGTGCTTGAGCCAAGGAAGGAAATTGAAAGGTGGTTCTTAAATTAAGGAACGTTCTATTGAACGGAAAACCTCCCACCTGATATTTGCCGACCTGGCCAATTAGATTGTTGATATCTCAGTGATCTTGATTAGTTGTCAGATTGATTCTTGTTAAGCAGGATATCCAACATGAATTACGGGCTTTTACGACGAAATAAACAGCTTAAAATAAAAACTTTTGGTCATTTCATGCAAGAGCTGTCGCAAGAATTACTGCAAAAACTACTCTGAGAATAAAAAATAATCACTCTGTTGACCCAAAAAGAGGAGAGAGAAGAAGAGGAAGAAGCCAACTTTCAATAATGCACTCGTACAAGATTAATCAAGATTATTAACCAAGGGAAATAATTTTTAAGGAATAAACGATCGTGGGCATGGCACTGTAAGAAGATCATATAATGGGCATGAAAACATTGGAACAAGGCTAGCAAATCACATAAAGCCACAATAATGCATTTTTAATAAAAATAATTGCCCTGCTGTTCGTCCAAAATTAACTTAAGTCCTTATTTGGCAATAAAAGTAAGCAAGAGTTAGGTTTCTAACTTTTGCTTACTTTTCCAAAGACTCGAAAATTTGAAGAGTTAGATAGTAATTATAGCGTGTCTTTTCAAGAGTAAAATTGACAATTTTAAAAATAAAAAGTAGAGGAAGAAGATTAGATGATGAACGATCACCGCCGATCGGAGACACTATCAACTCATTGTCAGTATTAAGGTGTCCAAATCGACTAAGGCAGAAAATCGATCATGCAAGCCCAACAACATGATCGATCAGTAAGAAAGAGATAAAAAGCTGAAAAATCAGTGACCCACAAGTCTCTATTTCTGCGTTTCTTTCTCTATTTGGCCCTCATGAAAAATGATAGGCCTATGCACTTTGCCTCTTACTTTCTGAGGACAAGTGCTTAATTCATACACTAATTCTGAATAAGTGTGAGAGTTAGCCCGCTCTTACATCAACTCTTCCCAATTCTTCTCTCTACAGACCCCTATCTCGCCTCTCCCTTGCCCTTCTAGCTAAACAAGCCCTAAATCTTTGTGATTTAGCGCAATAAAATAAACCGAATATTCCCTCCACCAAAATACAATGCAATACAGCATCCTTTTTGTGTAACAAGCAACCAAAATGAGAGCGGATATTTCCACCCCAAAAGTGTAAATGGTACCCCAGTAATTAAGGCACCCACAAATGTGACAAAAGCACCCAAAAAATCAAGAAAGGGCATAAATGCCCTCTTCTTCTCCTCCTCATCTCCCACGTTCGCCGGCGACCCCCCTCGCAGGAGACCTCCTTCCCCCCTGATCTCCCTGCCCCTCCCCCACCTCCTACGCTCCTCCTTCTCCTCGCCTCCCCTTCTCCTCACTCTCCCCCACTCCTGCCCCTACCCCACCCCCTCTCCCACCTCACCCTAGATCTGGATTGTTTGATCAGATCTGGCTGGACATGCTAGACACAGATCGGCCAGAACTGACCGAACAGACCAGACGCTGTTCGGCCAGATCTGGCGGGTGGGGAAGTGGACGAGGGGGTTAGGGGGGAGTGGGCGAGGGGGTTGGGTGGAGGGGAGTATAACACCCCTGTTCCCAGAATACGTAACTAAATACGTATTTTGATTTTTCAGTCTTATTCTTTTGATTTTCTCTGGTATTTATTTTTGTTTTGTGATTATTTATATCATCATTTAATATTGGATCCAGATTTCTGCATCAGAATCAACCCGGGTCTGAACCGGGGATCTGATCCCAGTGTATTGATTGATTTGATCTTTTCGGAAGTTGATTTGACCGATTCAGTTTCAAACATTATTTTCTATTATTATAGATTTTTCATGATTTTTTGAATTAAATTACAAAATCTTCAAAACTAGTATCGATCGGTATCGCCATTCTATTCTCATATTTTCAATTTACAAACGGGGTTAAGTTTCTAGAAACTGTTTTCACATTATTCTTGAGGATCGTAGTTTCTATCTTAACATATTTTGGGAATTTTCTAGAATTTATCAAAACTTGACCAGATTTGATGTCGACCGATCGCTAGTTGATTTCAAGATTTTTAATTTGAAAACAGGATTGAATTTCTTGAATCTGATTTCGCCATGTACTTTAATATAATATTTGTTGTTTTTAATTTTTTGGAGACTTTTCCAAATTACTCTATTTTTTTCGATATTTTTGGCGTTTTCAGTATTTTCCCGGATCTAGAGTTAATTTTAGAATATTTTTCCTACTTTCTTTTCTTTTCTTTTCCTTACTTTTTCTTTTTCCCTTTTTTCCCTCCACCACAACATTTTCTTTTCTTTTATTTTCTTTTTTCTTTTTCCCTTTTTCTCCTCCACACAACAACCCAAAATATCCCCTTCTCTTCTCTTCTATTCTCTTCTTTTTCTTTGTTCTCTTTTCTTCTTCTTCTTCTTTTATTTTCATGTCCAACTGTATAACTGTCTAAAAATCACTGAAGACAAGTCATTAGAAAATAGAGTCTATATTCCAGACGAGGGGCTAATCATAGCCACTCATGTTATGCCAAGACGCAGAGCATGAAGCCCGCGCCTCAACATCAGTACAGTACCAAGACGCGAGAGTTGAAGCCCGCGTCCCAGCTGTACTGTAATAACCAAGACACGGCTCGAAGCTCGCATCCTTACATCAGTACAGTACCAGGACGTGAGGGTCGAAGCTCGCGTCCCAGCTGCACTGTAATAACCAAGACACAGGCCTGAAACCTGCGTCTGGCAGAGTTTGAAACCCGCGTCTAGTAAGGTTCAGAGTCAGCATCTGAAACGCGAGGCTCGAAGCCCGCGTTCTAACTACAGAGAAGCTCTGCGTCTCAGTTATAACTGCCCTCATTACTGGGTCAATTACTGCCCACGTAATAAAGAGAGTTAACCCCCATTATGGAGGATTTTTAGAGGACAGTTTTACCCTTGAAACCTCTATAAATGACCCAGTTTGCTAGTGAAGAGGGGTCGGAAGTTTTGAAAAAACTAGAATCTTTAGCTGAGGACTACAAAAGAGTGCAACTCTTCTAACAACTTGCTGAGTATAAGTTTGTTCTTTCCTTAAGTCTCTTTGAGATTTTATTGGACAGGAGATGCGCTACTCCGTCCACAGTCCGAGAGGAGATTTCCCAGAAGATAGTGCCGTTCAACCGGTCAACAGAAAACAAGATTCACTTTTCACCGCTACATCAAGAACCCAGCATTAAACAAAGGGAAGATTTGAGCTTGAATATCTTCTCTCTTGTAATCAAAATTTTTGAGGTTGTTGTAATCTTTCATTAATTGAAGGAAATTTTATTACAGTTCTCTAAAATTTTTCCGGTCCAAATAAGAGATGCCGACTCTGCTGGGGAACACTTTCTCTACTGATGAGCAAGTCGCGGCGCAAGGTGACGTTACCTGCATAGGAAGAATGGCGAATCACTTGTCGTGAAATTCGACTAGGCAAAGTATAAAGAGTTTCTCTCTTCTGACTCCAAAAGCCCTAGGGTGCGGCAATACCGCAAGGTATCTTTGAAAATCCGCTCTCGGGTCCTTTTGGAGGCTTTCCCGAAGGTGGTCTATGCAGAGAGCATCATGGATAGTCGTATCACGCGTAAGGCACGCGTTAACATCTCTCACGAGACCTGCGAGGCCAACGCTGTTGAAGGCCAATTTGGCTTCGCTCTTCCTCTTCTTCAGCTTCAGGTTACCAGGGTTCCCAACAACCGTATGGCGTAACTGGAATGCCAAGCGTCGGCAAAGGCGACGCGCGCGTCGACAACAGACGCAAAAAGCCAGAACAACTATCTGTCCAGCAGATACAGAACGCGAGGTTTAAGCTCGCGTCTCTTCTGAGTTACGTCAAACGCACGAAGTCCGTGTGTGGAGACCAAAACGTGAAGCCCAAAAGGCTTGTGTTTTTGAGGCTTTACCTCTTAAACGTGACGTTCAGCAGCGCGAGGTCCGTGTCTCTTCTCAGAGGCACGAGACCCGCGTCTCTACAAACAGAACGAGGGACTCAGAAGGTCCACGTTTCTCAGGTGTCGCCAGCCAGATGCGACAATCAGTAACGCGAGATTCGTGTCTCTTCTCAGCAGAGGCATGAGACCCGCGTCTCAAAGCCAAAACGCGAGAACCGCGTCTGTTCTACGGAACGTGAGCTCCACATTTCTGAATCCTGCGTTTCAGAATTGAAACACAAGCCCTCGAAAACCCGAGGCTAATTGCTTGGATCCCCCTCCGACAGATCTGAGAGATTATTTGACAAAGAAAAGTGATGCTAATTAGATCGCTCTATTCTGTTGCTGTGAATGACTCATCACGGCAATGCTCTCTGAATGTCACTGCAGCTCACATGTAAGTAAGCAGTCGGTATTCAGACGATTAACCTCAACCTCCCAATCAGCCAAAAAATGTGTCATTCCCACGAAAAGAGAACCTTCTCTGATACAGAGTATCCCGAAGTCACTGTAAACATGGCAGGTCCAAGCATTACGCCAAGCAGAAGTAGGAAAAAATAACTGGCAATAAACTCTGATGAGTCTGATGACGAACCGGAAGGAGTGTACCGTCACCCGCCCTAGTAGTAGCAGTGCCATGGCCTGGGGCATTGAAGTAAGTGAATCACACTCTGCCATCGCGAAATCACAGGCCTCGAAATCTTTTGTAGAGAAGGAAGCCTTCGTGTATATGGCAAACACTCCTGAGGAGACGACCAGGTGCTTAGAATAACAAGCCCAAATTCAGAGGGAACAATTTGATATGATTCGCGTCCAACAAGAATCTATCAATACCCTCAAGCAGATGCTTGCACAATTGCTTAAGGATAAGAAGAAGTCGAATGCCAAAATTCTTCTAAGAAGTCTAAAGACAAGCGAAAAGAAGGGGTGAGTTCATGCTTTCAACTTGTGCTACATGATCCAAGGGGATAACCCCCTTGAGGTAAACTCTGAATCCGAGCTAGAAGAAAATTTTGACAGTCTTATAATGAGCTTGAATCTTTTTGTTAACAACTTCTTGAAAAATATAATTTACTTAAAAAGGATAATAATAAATTGAAAAAGAACAACACTTCTTTATTAAAAGAAAATGACTCTCTTAAAAATAAATTTGCATGTATTTCAAAAGAAAATGATATATTGAAAAGGATAATATTTCCTTAACTTTTAAATTAAATGATCTTTGTGAAGGAAATACTTCTTTGTAAAATAAAATTATTTTGATGAAAAAAGAAAAAGAAATTATTTTGGAAGAAAATAAGTCTTTGAAAAGAAAATCTGTTTCAAAAGAAAAGAAAAACATTTCTAAAAAAAGAGTATTGATTCTCATTCTCACCATGCTCTTCATGCTACTACTGATAAAAATGAGATTCAATTTTTGAAAATAGAATAGATTGTTTGAGCTCAACTTTGAGCAGTTGTGCATTTAATCATAATAAATTGGAAACCATGTTTCAAAAGAAATAAGCTCCAAATGTTCATGCACATAACCCACGTCACACATATGCACACTTTACACATCATGATTATACTCATTCTCGTGTGCAAACGAGAGTGTACAAATGTACACATTGCGGCCGCAAAGGCCATTTAGCAAAATTTTGTTAGGATAAAGTAAATCCTATAAATTTTACTAATAAAAATATTTGGGTTCTGAATAATACTAACTCCCGTGGACCCAAAAGAAAATGGGTACCAAAGTCTCCACCTCTTGTGTTTGATGTAGACGTGGGCTCTCACATGAAGTGAGAGGATTGGTGACTTGGTGGTGAATGCATGATGAGCTAGATGGAGACACCAAAATTAATGCATCACTATCAAGAAAGTTTGATAGGAGGACCATCATGTTTGGAGACTTAGAGAATAATACATTTGATTTGGTAACTATCTCTAAACTCCTATTTTAGTTTACATGCATTTACATTAATAATTTTTTTTGCATGTTTTTATGATCATGTTTTGTCTTTGTGCTTCATGTGGTGTATACTTGTTTAAATGTAGTTTTCATTAAAACTTGTGTCCATATTTGTACAAGTGGAGAGCAACATTTGATTCTTATATGTTTGTACTTTATTGCTCATTTGTACTCATTACATGTATATCCTAGTTTTGATGATTCCTTTATTTATACTTGTTTTGCCTATTTTTGTGCATGTTTTGTTCATGTATATGTAATTCTTATTCGAAACTAATAAATATACATGTATACCCTTGATCACTTACCTTCATGCAAATTATATTATGGACTCATTTATGTTTGGAATGTGTATGTATATTATTAATTTTGGATAAAAATATATATACCTTAAAGTTTGTTTTAAATAAAAAATAAAATTTTATAATCTACATATTTTTGATAAAAGAAATTCATATTTGTTTTGAGCCTCATTGACTATTTTTCATGATTATACTAATCACATAACTTTTGTACACTCACATTATTTTTGTTTACTCGTGATTCTGTTTCATGAGCACATTTTTGAGCTTTATAGATTTCGAGTGTCAACTTTTGTGTATTTAATATGATTCATGAGATAAAATATGTTTTTATTTGAAAGATCTTTAACTAATTTTTCTAAAATTACTTAACTGGTTATTTATTCTTCATTTGGTAGCGTTTTTAAATCTTGCAAAATATTTTCAAATTCTTATTTTTGAAAACGCCTACCAACCCTTCAAGGGCGGATTGATGGGCGTCCATGCCTATGTATGCTCTAAATTGAAATTTTTTTAACATATTATTAGGGTGGATAGTTATGAGTTATACACATGTTCTTCATGAAATTTTATTTTTGTATGCTCATATTTGTTTTCTATATATGTATGTCTCAAAATCTCAAATAATATCAATTTAAATTGGTATTTTCATTTTTCATACATATATATGATTTAATTGTGCTTGATTTACAATATCCTTAGTTGTTTAAATCACAAATTATGTTTATGCTAAGCTTGACTTAAATCTTGATTTCAATTGGTATCTCAATTGGCATTTTAATGAGTTTATGCATTATTTTCAATTAGTATTTCAATTGATATCAAAATATACTTCATATTTTACCTTTCATTGATATCAAAATTTACAATATACTTCAACTGGTATCAATATGTTTCGATTTCAATTGGAATACGTTTCGATTTCAATTGGGTTTCGATTTCAATTGGTATAAAAAATGCTTTCAATTGTTATCAAAAATGGTTTACCTTTTATTTGGTATCAAAATTTATCATATATTTCAATTGGTATCAAAAATTTTCAATTCCAATTGGTATCAAAAATCTTGTCATATCTTAAAAATTTTGTTTACTTACAAGTGGTATCTCAAAATTTGATTTGTTGATTTAAGAAAATTCAAAATTAGTCTCTAAAGCGATTGTTAAAAAAGCATTTTGATATGTATTGCCTATATACAAGGGGAGCTTAACATCTCTTTTATATATAGATTCATATTGAGTGTATCTTATATCGAGGAGCTTGACATCTCTTCTTTATGTGGTACACGTATGTAGGGGGAGCTTAATATCTCCACTTATGTATTGCTTATTATGCTTTATGTGAGTTATGATTTTGTCATCCCTTCTTCATGTAATGCATGTATGCAGGAGAGCTAACTTACCATCTTCCTCTTCATGAATATATATTGCATATATATCTTTATTGTTGATTTGTTTTACCCCTTTGTTGATGATTGACAAAAAGAGAGAGAATGATTTTGAGTTTATATATGCATATTTAGAAATTGAGCCCCTTTGTTGATGATTGACAAAAAGGGGGAGAATGATTTAGAGTTTATATATGCATATTTAGAAATTGAGTTTGTGCTTATTCTATATTTTATGTTTATACAAAAAAAAAGGAGAAGGATTTTGAAAGTTTATACAAAAAGGGGGAAAAGGTTTTTGGGAAAAAGACTTTTGGTTTATGCATGTTTCTCTCACCTTGTTTATGCATATATATTTGTTTAGTTTTATGCACTTCATTGAATATCTATTTGTTTATTGTTATGCATGAGTTAAGGGGGGAGCTTTTATGAAGCTTAACTTTAATCCATGCATATATAACTCCATGAGTTTTGTCATCATAAAAAAGGGGGAGATTATTGGCCCAAAGGCCCATTACTCTAGTTTTGATGATGATTAACTCATACAATTATAGTACTAATGATTTTGTGTTTAATTAGTATCAGATATTTGACCAAGATCTTAATTGGTGTTTAGCTTCAGTAAAAGATTTAAAGTCAAATTTTTAGAGCTAGCACGTGTTGATTCAAGAGCTCGCGCATCGAGATTGCATCAAGTACTCAAGAGGAGTCTAGCCCGTTGGATCAAGGTTTGGACTAAGTCAAGAAGGAGAAGAAGACTTTCAAAGAGAAGATTTCCAAGAAGACTTGTGTCATGTTTGTAAATGTTAAAATTTTGTTTTTAGATAAAATATAAAAGATAGATTAGTTGATGGATTGCTCAAGTACATATACACTCACACATAAGATTTAGATGTATTTTCATAAAAGAGTTTTTGTTTTGAAAAATACCGATTTGATTTTTAAACTTCAAAAATATACATGTGTTTATCAAAACTTATTTTAGAGCTTAATGTCAAAAAATATAGATATTTTATCATATATTTGTAGTGGATCATATCCATACACACGAAGCTTCAAAAGTGTTTGGAATATCTTGTTTTTGTATTTGGAGAAGTTTTGAAAAAAATTATTTTCAATTTGGAGATAGTTTTTGAAAAATACAGATTTTGTTTAAGCCGAAATTTTCATATCACAAAAAGAGTTCAAAATGTTTGTAATATGTTTTGAGTTTTAATCAAACATGTTTGTATTTTAAAGTGTATCAATAAACTTATTTTTGTAGAATTTATAAGAATTTATGGGATTTTATTGAAGGAAAAAGACCATGTTTTTAATCCTTAAAAAAGTTGGACTGGCCTTTTGCCGGTCGACCGAGCCAGAAGTTGGTAGACGGCTCCGGTCGACCGATGTGCACAAACGTGCACAGCAAGGGCCGGTCGACCGCACGGTCGACCGACAGAGATTCTCTGCTCTCTGTAAATGGCCCCGGTCGATCTCTAGGTCATAGCCCAGTTTTCGGTCGACCAGTTTTCCCAACGGTCAGAAATCCTGTCCGACCGTTGGCGGTCGACCGGGCGACCGACAACAGGATTTCCTGCTGAGTTGGCCTCCAACGGCCATATTTTGGGAGCCTATAAATTGGGCTTCCCTTGGACTGTTTTCTAAAGATTTTAAGATAGTTTTTCCTACACTTCTAAGTATTTATCACCACTTGATTTAGAGCCAAATTCTTCCATATCAAAAGGAGAGTTTTTTAAAAGTGTTTTGAAAAAGAGATTTCTTGAGTTTTTCACCACCAAAATCAATCCTAGTTTTTTCACAAATACTTGAGCTATCCATTGCTACATTAATCCTATAGGAATCTTTGTTGTGGAGTGAGTTTTAGGTGATCAAGTGTTGAGATCACCGAAGTGTTTCATCTTTGTATTTGAGGAGGCAAACTTGCGAGTTCGTGTTGTTTTGAGTTCTTGTGGGAGCTCGGTGTAGAGGTGCGACCTCGGCAAGCTAGTGTGCTTGCGTATGTTGTTCTTGCTGGAACAAGAGAGGGATTAGTGAGTCCAAGGAGTTCTAGTGTGAACTTGTTGTAGGTGTTACAGCACCGAGTGATCCGGTGGGATCGTTTATAGTGAAAATCCTTCATAGTGTTGAAGGCGGGGACGTAGAGTAAGGGTGTTCGAAGCTCAAAACAAATCTCCCATGTTTGTGATTGCTCTTTCTATCTCCCACTCTTGTTTATATCTTGCATCCTTACATTGCTCATTTATTTATTTGCTTGATATATCTTGTGTTTAAATTGATATATGCTTGAGATTGTTTGCTCACACTTGTATTTAACCAAGAGAGCCATAGCGGCACCTCAACGCTTATCTAGAGGAACCTTGAGGAGTTAGTCCGAAGCCTTTCACCGGGAATTCAGCTACACTCTTTGGTTATACCTTGTGTGTTTAGCTTAATAGTTTTTAGTTTGCATAAATAGTTTTAATTCTGCATTAATTCATTATTAGATTAGCTAGTCACCTATTCACCCCCCTCTAGGTGATTTCAGAATCTCCTCAGTTCTCTCATTATTAGCCAAATGTATTCAAAATGATGGAGAACATGGGGTACGACCTAACAAATGGTCCTGGCTTGAACTTTAGCAAAGAAAGGAGAACACTACTTCGATCCTTCGTTCCAAAAGGGAAAGCCCCTGATTATTATCATCGAACTCGCAGGGGGTTGGACTATGTGTCAACTCCAATCTCGTCGGCCTCTGAGTCGGAAGAGTCATTATATCACTACCGCTCGTCAAGCACGTCATCGTGGGAGTGAGATGTCAGTATCAACAACATTTTTAAAGAAATCTCAGTAAACATGGTTTCAATAAGCACCAGGAAGATGGAGATGAAGAAATGATCCAGTCAGATACAGATCCTTGGATCAAGCACCTAAACACTCTCTGGGATATTCGCTTCGAATAACGTGAACCACCCATAGAGGATAAGGTCACCCAGATCAATCTGGGAGATGAGGCTAATCCTAAGCCTATCTCTATAGACAAAAGCTTATCAGCCTCCGAGAAGGAAGATCTAATATCTCTTGTGCAAGAGTATATGGATGTTTTCACTTAGAATTACGAGGATATGCGTGGGCTTGATCCTCATGTGGATATACATTGCCTCAACATCAATTCAGATGCGAAACTAGTCAAACAACAGCAGCGACGGTTTCGTCCAGAAATAATGGAAACAATCCAATCGGAAGTCAAGAAGCTTATAAACTTCGGTTTTATCAGGGAGGAACAACACCCTGATTGGGTAGCCAATATTGTTGTCGTTTCTAAGAAAATGGAAAGATCCGGGTTTGCATTGATTTTCGCGATCTAAATTAGGCCTGTCCTAAAGATGAATTCCCCCTTCCAATCACAGATGTCATGATCGACAACACGTGTGGGTTTGAACAATGTCCTTCATGGATGGATTCTCAAGATATAATCAAATCAAGATGTATCCTGATGATGAAAAGCAAACATCTTTCAGGATGCCAGGGGTGTATTGCTATACTGTCATGTCCTTTGGATTAAAGAATGCGGAGGCAACATACCGAGAGCTATGAATGCAATTTTCCATGAGCATATATGCAAAATAGTGGAATGCTACGTCGATGACATTGCAGTAAAAAAATCGTGTCAAAGGCGATCACATAGTAGATCTGAAGACAGTATTCAATATCATGCGGGCACATCAGTTAAAAATAAATCCCACTAAATCCTTCCTGGGGATAGCCAGCGATAAATTCCTAGGGTTTGTTGTTACATCCAAAGAAATCCATCTTGACCCAGAGAAAGTCCGCATTGTCCAGAAGATGCAACCTCCAAGGAATCTCAGAGAGCTTAGAGGATTGCAAGTGCGATTAGCATATATCTGGAGGTTTATCTCAAATCTCTCGGAAAATGTCAACCCTTCACCGAATTAATGAAGAAGGGTGTTTCATTCATTTGGGACGATGCTTGCCAACAAGCGTTCGAGGAAATCAAATGGTACCTTACGCGACCACCCGTCCTTACAGCTCTGATGTCAAAAAATCTTTTCTGATATACGTCCTAGTGATGATCATTCATTAGGAGATTTGCTAGTTTAGAATAATGATCAAGGACACGAGCAGGCAATCTACTATCTGAGTAGAACTATGATCAGAGCTAAACACCGATACAATCTGATCGAAAATGTTTGGCGTTGGTATTCGCCGTCCAGAAAAGTGACAATACTTGGTGGGCCAAACTATACATGTCATATCAAAAGTTAATCCTTTAAAGTTGCTTATGACAAAGCCGTCATCACTAAATGGTCGATTGGCAAAATGGGCAATATTGCTCTCCCAATATGAGATGCAATTCCTGCCGCAAAAAGCCGTGAAGGGACAGATGGTGGCATATTTTCTGGCTAAGCATCCAGATACAAGGGCGACCAAACTTTATGAGGATCTCCCAAACAAGATAGCTGAAGTTTGCTTGACCCATACATCTTTCGAAGGACAAGTGTGGCAACTCTTCTTTGACGGTGCGTCAAGAATGGGTCCGTGGGGAAATATCGTAGCAGGAGTAGGGGTAGTCCTTGTCTCCTCACAGAACTACGTAATCCCTTGTGTATTCTCATTAACTTAGCCATATTCCAATAATGTAGTGGAATACAGTGCTCTCTTAATCGGGATGCAAATCGCCAATGAGATTGGCGTTAAAAATCTCGAAGCATACGGTGACTCAAAGCTCATCGCTAATCAAGTTCACGGGGAATACGAAGTCAGACATGAATACTTAGTACCCTGTTATAAAACAACTATCTACATGATCGAGAGGTTCAGAAATTTTTATATTGACCATGTACCTCGCCAGCAAAATGTGCATGCAGATGCACTGGCATTTCTCGCTGCTTTCTTGACTTTTCTAGCTGGAGTAGAAGATAAAATACTCGTCTATAGTTATAACCTATATTGCCCAATATTTGCTTTTGAAGACCACCAAAGTCAACAGGAGACCGTCAAGTCAAAGAAGCTCTAGAGACTTCAACAAGACCAGAGCTTCGGGATTGGCGATTTTCATACATTGACTATGCATTGTACGACATCTCCTGATGACTCCAAAGAGGCGGCTGACATTAGAAGAAAAGTCTCTAAATTCTATTGTAATGCAATGAACACTATATCCCCGATCACATGATGGGATCCTCCTCTGTTGTCTGTCTCAAAAGGAAGCACAAGAAATACTCAAAGAAGTGCATGACAGCATGTGTGAAGCTCATCAGCCTCACCCAAAGTTTGGAGATCGACTCGGAAGACTGGGGTATTATTGGCCAAAGATGACCCCTGATGCTATTGCTTACGCCAAGCGATGACACGTTTGTTAGGTCCATGGTGACTTCACCCACTAGGTACCAGGACATCTTCGTTCTACAACTTCTTCCTGGCCATTTGAAATGTGGGGAATGGACGTGATTGGTCCTACAGCCCACCTTCATCCAAAGGACATCTTTTCATCCTAGCCATAACCGATTACTTCTCTAGATGGGCTGAAGTTATCTCTTTAAGGGAGGTAAAGACATCTGACATGATCAAATTCGTTAAACATCACGTCATATACCGCTTTGGTGTGCCACGATGATTATCCATGATAATGGGCTCCAGTTCGTTAGCCAAGTCTTCCAAAGGTTTTGCAACAAGTTTAGAATCCAGAGTGTGCCTTCAACGACATACTATTCAGTCGCTAATGGCCTTGTAGAAACTTTCAATGAGGCCATTAAGACTTCTCAAGAAATTTGTCTCGAAAAGCCAAGAGACTAGGACGACAAATTAGGTGAATGCTTATGGGCTTATCGCACGATGGTCTGAACTCCGACGAAAGCTACACTATTTTCTTTGATATATGAGTGTGAAGTTGTACTCCCATTAGAAATTCAGATCCCATCTCTACGTGTCGCCTTAACAATATAGATGACAAATTAGGAGAAGTATCGACTGCGACTCTAGGAACTGGAGGCTTTAGATAATAAACGCCTGCAAGTTCAACAACAAATCGAGCTCGATCAAGCTCGAATTATCAGAGCCTTCAAAAAGAAAGTCAAGGAGTGGACTTGCAAGAAAGGTGACATTGTCTTAACCTTCAGAAGACCCATGGTGATGACGCATAAGACCAAAGAAAAATTCTAGCCCAAATGGGAAGGACCATTTATAGTGGAGTCGATCTATTCAAATGGAACATATAGCCTTATAACCCCAGACGGTGATACGCTCATGATGCCAATTAACGACAAATTCTTGAAGAAATACTATCCTTGATAGCATTCTTCTCCTGATCAGGTTAACACTACACTTTTGATCAAAACTCCAGATCCAAGATATTTGGAAGAACGCCAAAGAAAATCTTCTTTCTTCCTTTACTGGATCACATCACGGTCGATCAGTGTCGAGGCAATCGAGTACTGGTTACATCATGATGCATGATGTAAACATTGAAGAAGAAATAAAATGTAAGACTTCAGTTTTAGCCTTGTTACTCTTCTTTAGTGTATCTATGGACATCTGACGCCTCCGACGACTAAGGATAGAGAAAAATATTGGCTTTTAAGTCCAACATAAGTCTTCGATAACTCATCATGCTGAGGAAATAGCGTGGCTAGCCCAACTCAAATAGTAGTTGGTAAAAGCACACCAAATCCGTTGATAGCTGAGGGTTTGCTAAAAATCCTAAGGGACTTGATCACATCCTCTCCTCCAAAATTCCCGACCAATTCTCTTCCACAGAATGGTAGGGCGACAAAATACCTATGTTCATTTCTCTAACGAAATGAGCTGGGACTTGTCACGTTAACAGTAAACCTCTGACAAGCCAGATTTCCCGATCCACAACGGATTCAGTAAAGTTGATATTAAACCTCTCACAACGAAAATCATTTAAAATCTCTGATGTTATGTTTATATTACACCTCTAACGGCGAATTTTTCATGTCCCTAGAAAATCAATGATTGTTACGTTAATATTACACCTCTGACAATTCATTTTATTTTTCACTAAAATCCCTTACCAATTCTCTTCCATAGAGTGGTAGGTCCACAAGCTCAATCATTGTTAAGTTAATACCACACCTCTAACAATGAAAAATTTTAATACTCCCTAGCGAGTACGAACTTAACTTGTCTCTCCCTTGCATGAAGTCACAAGTCCTCAAAATTACTCATATCACAAATCAATTCTTGTCAAGTTAATACTACACCTCTGACATTCCAAACTCCACTTATCAATTCTCATCAATAGAATGACAAGTTCTTAAAATTACTCATATCGCAAATTAATTCTTATCAAGTTAATACTATACCTCTGACATTTCAAACTCCACTTGTCAATTCTCATCAATAGACTGATAAGTCCTCAAAATTGCTCATATCACAAATCAACTACTGTCATGTTAATATCACATCTCTGACAAGTTACTATTAAGTTTAACACTACACCTCTAACAGTGATAAAGTTACTGTCAAGTTCAATATTAAACCTCTGATAGTCACTTTTCCTCTGGCTTTTATATCGAAGCTGAGATGAGCGATGCTAAGTTTAACATCACACCTTTATCTTCTAGTTCATTGTTAAGTTCAATAATACATCTATAACAATGACTTTCCCTCGAACTTTCCTATCGAAATCGAGATGACTAATGTCAAGTTCAAAATTACACCTCTAGCATTCCTCTATTGTCAAGTTTAACACTACACCATGACAGTGGAATTTTTAATTTTCCCAAACGAAACTGAAATTCTTATAGAGCAAAGTTAATATCACACCTCTAGCTCACATCATTGTCAAGTTAAAATCATACCTCTGACAAGATTTAATCTAACCCGTTAAGTTAATATCACACTTCTAACGGTAAAGATTCTTCTTCTAACGGTAAAGATTCTTCTAGATCCCCAATGGGTCTAGTTTTATTTGTCATTCTCATCCATAGATTGACAAGTCCACAGAAATTATTCCACTCCTATCAAGTTAATATCACACCTCTGACAGTAGTCTTAAATTCTTTAAATAGAATTTTTCAACTTTGATGTACTAAGTTAAATATCACATTTCTAGCAAATCAACAGTAACCACGTCTATTTGTCTGATTTTCAATACAAAGAGGAAGTCAAGACATATAAGAAGACAGAAAAGGTGTCACTTTTATTGATATTGAAATATATGAAAGTGATATAAGGTGCTCTCTTATACAATAAGATTGAGTGTTGCAACAAACGAGTATAAATAAGTCCCTCTTGCTCAGTGAAAGGTTGCACTCACTCCTCAAAACATTAAAGACACATGAAGTTCGTCCTCTTGACTGTGGCCAGGAATAGTGGATTAACTTCCTCTCTTCTTGAGAACAATGATATTTCTCAAGGTCGAAATGCAGGGGAACATTCTGATTCCATCCCGACCAGCTGGTGTAAAGGTCTCCACAAGGCCGTAATCCTTCGCTTAATAAGCTTCTCCACCACCAGAAAGTTATCCAACGAGCATGAGTTTTTCGTTGATGTCATTTCTTTGAGTAAGATTGGTGAAGGGAGGATCCAAGACCTTATGGTAACGTCCTATTTCCCGTGACTTTCAAAGGCGCCATACCCACTGTGACCATGAAGAACCCGGGCATTACTGGTGCGTCATGTCCAATAAGACCTTGACAGGTACCAGTAACCGCGCAGATCCTCCTATCCCATGGACAGGAACTCTGACTTCTCGAGTGCTCGCTAATCGAACAAGCTGGTCGGTCCAAATATTCTCCCATGAACATAGCACGCCCGTGGACAGGGCACTAACTTCCCGAGTACTCGCCAATAGAACAAGCTTGCTGGTCCAAATATTCTCTCATGAACCCGACGAGGACACTATCGATATGGCCAGAACCTGCAAGAAATAAAAACCCAAGGGTTAAAATTCTGTAAAAACAGAAAACAGAAAGCCAGGAACATAAACTTAAGGCTGAAGTCATGAACCCCAGACGCGGATTAAATTGACGCAGGGATAGATAATATGGAATTCAGATGCAGTCTGGTATTAGACTCGCGTCTGATATATGAGACACGAGGCATAAAACAAAGGCTGCCTGAGGCAACTCCAAGATGCAGAGTTTACCACATTCATGTCTGAGACGTAGTGCTTGTCATGTTCGTGTCCAGCGAGCTCAAAAGAACAAACTTGAAATTCTTTATCAGGAACCCCAAATGCGAGCTTCATATGCAAAACTCGCGTTTCAAGACCCAAACGCAGAGTTCACCATACTCGCGTCTGAAAAACTTGAGACTTAGACTTTAAAGTCAATGAGCTCGTGTTTTATCAAGTAATGTGAAAGGCGTGTTTGCAGAGCAGGAACACATGAATCACAAGAAAAAGATTTCAGAAAGAGATCAAGAGACGGAGTCTCTTCATGGACGAGGATGACAAAACTTCCGAAAGATCGAGCCTTATCATGGCAAAAGCCAGTCCCTACCTGAAGAAGAATTCTATAGAAGTTGGGCTTCATGTGTCAAGGCGCGGTCTAAAAGTTGGACTTCATTTGTTAAGACACAGCCATGAAAGCACTTAAATCAGTGCTTTTTAATCTTGAAATCATTTAACAGCGACAATCTTCGAAGAAAATTGAAAGAAAGCATGGAAGCTTTGGGTTCTTTTTGTTCTTCAGAACACATGTCCTTGAAAGAAAGGTGGACAATCAAGATGAAACCCCTCAGAGCGCATGCTCGCAAAGGAAAACAGTCAAGATGAATGATTGTTAAGAAGCTGAAGCCTATTTATAGGCTCACTAAAAGGCCTATAATTAATGGCATAAAAATCAAAGCCATCAGCATTAATTCCTACACGAATATCAAATCCAGTGTGGATGAAACACGTGAATTTTTACTCCGGAAAACACAAAAGACATAAGTTCCCAACCGTCAAAGCTGACTTGGCATTGAAAGATCCAACAAAATCTTTAAGACGGATTGCATGTGACTCTTTGGAGGCTGCGTCCTGAAGTCCGCGTTCTTTCAAAAGACTTGAAGGCTGCGCCCTGAAGTCTGTGTTCTTGGATAGACTTGAAGGCCGCGTTCAGAAGTCTGCGACCTTTCACAAACCTGAAGGTCGCGTTCCCTTTATCAAATTAAAGAAGTCAGAACCGTGTCCTCTCAGCAATCCAGAGCCGCGTCCTCTCAATGATCCAGAGCCGCGTCCTCTCAGTGATCCAGAGTCGCGTCTTGAAGTATACATCCTTTCACAAACCTGAAGGTCGCGTCCCCGTTTATCTAATTGATGAACGCAATTGAAGAACACAGGTTTGCGTTTCTCTCAATTATTCAGAGCCGCGTCCTTTCAATAAATCAGAGCTGCGCTTCTCTTGACAAATTAGAGCCGCATCTCCACTACAAATGAGAGTCACGTCCCAATCACAAACTCAGTGCAGCCTGAGTTTATTCTCTATCATTCATGGCCGCTTCTCAATAAAAATGACTAAGGACTGCGTTTTCACAATAGTTAAGGGTTGTGACTATGAAAGCTGAGTTCATCCAAGTAACAAAGAGTCCGTCTGATTCTCAGAGGCAAAGAAAGAATAAAGACGAGACAAAAATTTGATAACTTTTATTATTTGATTAAAAAATGATAAAAGTAATACAAACACTCTCTTATTTGACAAATAGAGTGTTATGAAAAATGAAAAAAATACAAAAGAGGAAGAAGGCTAATAATTCCGCTCCGCCAAAGAATAGATCCGTTCCCGGAGGTGCTACATCTCCTGCTGGCGTGCCTTCTCGACTTCCGCCCAAGCTTGAACCTACAACTCTCCCTCTGATAAGAACCTCTTCGTAGCCAGCTATGTCTAAAGAGACTCCAACTTGGAGGAATGGGCAGCAAAATCTTCTTGGACCTATTTCTTGGCAGCCTCCAGCTCTTCCAGCCTTTTTCTGGTGACAACAAGCTTCTACTCGTTGACTTGAATCAAAACTTGCGGCTTAGCAATAATTGCCTGAGCAGTGACAATGACTTGCTCCGCACTCTTCATAACGATCTTGGATTCCTTCGAATCATCAACCAACCTTTGATAGTCGGCTTGGAAGTTGTGGAGATGACGAGCCTCTTCAGCCATCTGCTCCTCCATCTCTTTTTGATCGTGTTCTTGAGCGGTGAGGAGCTTACTCAGTGTCGACCAAGTCTCGTCCATCGAGCTAGCCTTTTTTAGGGTCTTTAGTTCCCTCATGCATCTCCTTAGCTGTTCAACCAGCGTCAGATACGCCCTAACTTACTCAGGGCTTCCAGTACGACGGATGTTCTCGATCTGATTCTCAAGAAGCATCTGACTTCCCTCCAAAAGGACCAACTCAATGCAGACTTTATAGAGGCGAAAAAGTCCAAAAGGACCAACTTCCCACATTTGATGCGCAAATTCTTCCATGATGTCGGTGGCTGGAGATAACCCTGCTGATGCACTCTCGGATCTCCTTTCTATGATAGTACGGGTAGTATCCATAGAGGCGGGAGCCAACTCAACTTGTGCAGGGATAAGGCTAATAACAGGCTCTTGCGGTGCTGAGGGTGTAGCCAACACCTCTGGTACGGTCATTATGGTAGCCTCCACCGCAACAGAGACAGCAACAAACTCTACAGCACCGGGTTCACCGGCCGAAGTTTGAACTGCGCTGTCCTCTACGCTAATGCTCGTCGTGCGATCCTCTACTTGAGCTACCCCAGTACTCTCTACAATCATAACATTAATGTTAGTGATAACAATAAAAAGAGAGTATACGATACATTTTTATTCTCTTACCAAGTTGAGGACCTGAAGACGGCAAGTCCTTAGATAAGCAACTTGGGGATGAGGGTTCCCCGATCTCGGCGGTTACACCATCGTGAGGCATCCCGATAGCGGGAACTTTAAGGCCCGCCTGCTGGGCCAGTCCTGGACCATCTCCTCAATGTGAGAAGAAGTTGTGGCTTCGCTACTGGTGGCCACCCCTGTAGAAGAAATCCAAAAGAAATATTAAAATATCTTCCCAACTTGATAGAGAAACAATTAAAGAGGATAGAAGAAATACCCTCAGTGGTGATAATCTCTCCTGTCGGCGGAGCCACCGCAGGGACGTACCCCTGCGTCTCTTCCTCTGATATATGCGAGATTTGCTGGTATCAGGAAGAGTGGGTTTATCGCCGAAGTCGACTTCTTCACCGGAATAATATTCGTGCTCCTCAAATGACGAAGACGACAATTGGACCTAAGAAGTCTCAGTGATCATGGCTTTACCACTAAGAACCCCGGTAGTAGGGCTGGGCTCAACAACCCGCGAGGTAGGCATCAACATGCTGGGAGACCCAGGTTGTTACATTTCCGCGCTTTTCTCATGGGTCGAAAGTTCCAGGCCGAGTTGAAACTCTTGGAATCTCAACTTCAAACCCCTCCACTGCATCTTCAGCCCCTTCGGCCACGGTGGATTGGCCTGCAGGCTCTCCCTCCGCCAAGATCGCAGGACCCCTACTACGCAAGCCTTAGGGACAAAGTGTTGGAATTCCTTTCTCTTCTTCTTCTTCCTCTTCATGCTCCTTAGCACCAGGAGGGTTTACTTCAGGCATCTGGGCAGGAACTTCAGCCTCAGACCCTTTCTTAGCGTTCTTCGGGCTGGGCTCACCCTGGGAAGTGGAGGCACGATGGTCTAGACACGACTTGTCGAGCCCTTCGGACAGAGTGCTCCTCTGCGGCTCCCATACCAGATTCCAGCACCAAGGCCGCTCCAGTCCTACTAGTCTCCCTCCTTGCCTCCCTTTCTGTTTCCCTCTCAGCCTCTTGGTACTCGCTCATCCCTCGTATGCGTCTCTTAGAACCCAACTTAGCTTTATAAGATGCCTTAATACTTCTAACACAAGAAGTATTCATGCCAAAGCCGGGCACCCTGCTAGCGAGAAAGTACCATGTGCAGGAACTGAGGCTTGTATAACAGTTCGACGTCCTGTGAGGTAGACGAAAACAACGCTTTTTCCCCCAGCTACACCAAAATACCACGCCCGAGCACCTTCAAATAGATTACCACTGAAGCGGAGTCCAGTGTTGAGGTCGCCGACATATAACTGATCATAACCAAACTGCCTAGCAGAGCGAGTCGGCATGTAAAGCTCGATTGTACATGAATCACCTTGTCGGAAGACCAAATATCCGGGCCGAATATTGATAAGCCACCAAAAGACTTCAAACAGTAGCCGTGTGAAATCGTCCGGTCCTGCAAGGTTGGCAAATTTATCCCCATAGGATGCGCCAGAAATCTCGGGAAGCATCGATCAAGCTGATAATCTGAGCTGCTGAGAATAGTTTTTCGGACATAGTACATATAGTACCGTGACCAACTCGAATTCTCTAGCCTCTGCACAAAAAGATGAAGCCTTCTGAGGGAGACACCGTCATCATCAATGAGGGGTAATGCATGACGTACTAAACCATCAGGTACATGTACGGAAGCTCGACTCGTGGATTGAGAGTCTTCACTTTTGGCCTCCCCTCTAAATCCACTACTGGCCTGCCCTGGGAGTCCACAATAGCCTCCACTTGGCACAGGCTTTTGGTCAACACCTGCAAGCCACTTTGGATGTTTGCTACCATCGCTGGAAGAAGAGAGATTGACTTCCCATGCTCTAGCAGTACCGTCGATTACACCACATCGGCGATGACCACTTCATGCGACAGCATTAGCACCACACAACGCTTCAACCACAACATGAGAAGCCCGCCAGTAGTGCCCGGTCAGATATAGGAATACGGGCCTGATAGTGAAAACTTTCAAAGACCGTATCAGGCTTGAAAGTATCCTCGTTCGACTCAGTCGTATACAAGCTTGTGGAAGCACTGATCCTCTCGGCGATCTCTTTATCAGTGTAAGGGCCAGACTAGTCACTGGGTTAGACTTTTCATTTATGTTATTGAACAAGTAGCTCACCAGGACATCCGTTTAACGCCCATGTTCCTCCAGACGGATATTTGCCTGCAAATATGGAAGTGGCATAACACTTTCCAATAAGCCTCATACACCTGAGGATTCTCTCTCTTCAACAGGTGGAGCTCCTCAGTAGTCAGTGAAAATACACCTAGAGAGGGGTGAATAGGTGTACTAGATAATCTAATGATAAATGATGCGGAATTAAAAAATCAATTGCAACACACTATCTGTAACCAAAGAGTAGCTAAATTCCCCGTGAAGCGCACTGCACTATCTCCTCTTAATTCCTCTAAATAAGAGTTGAGGTGTTATATGAAGCTCTCTTGGTTCAACACAAGGATGGGTATATAAACAATACCAAGCATGTAAGTGATATGAATAATATAAAGCAATGCAATATATAAGTGAGATAGAGTTTAGAGATAGTGGATCAAACGCAAAACTAAGATATGTTTCGAGGTTTGAGCCACTGCTCTACATCCCCACCTTCACACAGAAGGATTTTCACTACTTTCACACAGGACCTCCCACGAAGGGAACCTCCATCGAGGAATTTGTAATTACAAAGTTGGAGTATACAACTCCTCTCTCAACACAGTCACCTCTACTCAAGAGGCAAGGCACAAAGCCACAACTAATCACCTCTACACAAGAGGGACAAGACACAAAGTCAAACCATAATATCAATCGCCTCCACACAAGAGAAATAACCACAAACCCAAAGTACAACCACCTCTACACTAGAGGGATAGGCACAAAGCCAAAGCAAAGAAGAGATTACAACACTTGGTAATCACAATAGATCACAAACAACTTTCCTCACAAAAATAAAATCCTATAGATAGGATAGAGATGATAGCTCAAGTGTAAGAAAATAAGGTGTTTGAAATCAAAATCACAAAGAAAAATACTTGGGAAAAATATTAGATACAAATAGAAATAAAGATCAAAAACCAATTTCCCAAAGACTATGGTTTTTCAACCCTTGAAAATAAAATAAAAATAAAACATTAGGCACAAAACTCTTTTGAAACTCTTTAGAAAATGGACAAGATAACACTAGAAAACTTTTTCTCTTGAAACCCAAACCTTGATATGGAATTGTTGTTGTGATTTTAATCCATCCTAATGACCCTCTATATAGGTTTTAGGAAAAAAATTAGAATAGTTTTACTAGGTTTAAAAGGAATAAATTGACTCTTAAAATTCAACAAAACACCTTTAAAAACATGTTAAAAATCAGCCTCTATAGCCGTTATAGCCAATCTGGCAGACTATTGGTCAATTTTGAACACAGTTTTGAGGCCTAAAACTTCAGAATTTAGAAATAAGTATATAGGAGTAATTTGTAAATCTTTAAGTCTTCATTCTATTGCAACTTGAATCAACTCAATATCATTTTGAAGTAGAAAGTTATCAATAAAATACAGAAAGGTGTGAACTCAAAATTGTAAACTATTTTCAGAACAATAACAGACTTCAACTCAATATTTGATATCTTTAACATTTGAATCAGAAAATGATTATTGAATAAGAAATGTAGCCCTGAAAGTTATCTTTGAAATTCAATTTGAATCATATTATTTAAATATAAGAATAAAAAGTTATGATAAGAAATCTAAAAGGGTGTCGAGCAAATCAGCAGAACTAAAACTGGTTAAAATTCAAAACCCGATATATGTGTACTTGAAATTCAAAACCGGTTAAACGAAAATCAAACATATTGAACTTTTGTGTGTGTGTGTGTGTGTGAACTTGAACATATCAACACTATATATCTTTCATAAGATCTAAACAAACTAAAGTCTTCTTGTCGATCCTCATCTTCGAGATGACCCGATCCAAACACGATCCAAAGAGTTTGACTCCAACAGAGTGCTAGATGCGGTCTTGATATGCGAGCTCTTGAATCTACATGTGTTTGCTCCAAAACTTCTTTGTTGAAGCTAAAAACCTACTAAGATCTTAATCAATAACTGAAACTATATAAACACAGGATCATTAGTAAACCACCTTCATAAGTTAGTCATCATCAAAACTAAGGTGAAAGGCCTCTAGGCCAACAATCCCCCTTTTTTATGATGATAAACTTATGAGGTTATATATGTATGGATTAAAACTAAGCTTTATAGAAGCTCTCCCTTAGCTCATGCATAACAATAAACAAATAGATATTCAAAGAAATGCATAAACTAAATACAAACATATATGCATAAACAACAATATAAACATGCATATATAAACTTTCTAAATTCTTTTCCTCCTTTTTGTCAATTCATCAACAAAGAGGTGAAGACAACAAACAATAAAGATGTATATGCGACATACATTCATGAAGAGGAGAGACGCTAAGTTATCTCCCCCTGTACACATACATTACATGAAGAAGAGATGACTAGACCCTCACTCACATAAAGCATAATATACAATGTATAAGTGAAGATGTTAAGCTCCCCTACACACGTGTACCACATAAAGAAGAGTTGTCAAGCTTATCAATATATAAAGTACACTCAATATGAATTTATATATAGAGGAGATGTTAAGCTCCCTTACATATAGGAAATACATATCAATAAATTTGAAAAATCACTTTTAAAATAAAATTTTGAAATTTCTTAAAGTCAATAAAATGAATTATGATATCAATGAAATCAAATTATAGTTGACAAAAATAAATGTTGGTACCACTTGAATTTTTTTAAGATTTTAGTAGATTTTAATACTAATAGAAGGTGAAACATGAAGTACATTTTGATACCAAATAAATATTAATTGAAATCAATGATAAGCTTGTAAAGATACAAATTAACATTTGAAATAAAATCAAACTTAACATAAACATAATTTGTACTTTAAGAATATAAAGATATTGTAAAACAAGCACAATTAAATCATATATATGTATGTGTGAAAATGAAAATACCAATTGAAATTGATACTAATTGAAATTTGAAGTATACATATATAAGAAACGCATATGAGTACATAAAAATAAGATAACATGAAGATCATGTGTATAACTCATACCTATCACCCTATTCATGCACAAGTTTAAAAGATATTAAATAAGGGTATACAAGGCATGATCGCCCAACCATCCGCCCTTAAAAGGTAGAGGTTTTCAAAAATCATGATTTGAAAATAATTTAGCATAATTTGAAAACTCTACCATAGAATTAAGAAACTAGTTTTAAAATAATATTTGAAAAACTAGTTAAAAATCCTTTAAGACATGAAACCAAATCATATATCCTATGAAAACATGAAAATCACACAATAATTGACATTCAAAGTCTATAAAACACATATATGCTCATAAACAAAGAATCACGAGTAAATATCAAACATAGAGTGTAAGAATCATGTTGTAACGCCCCGATCCTACGGGTACAGAGACGTTACTGCGACGTAAATACGCAGATCGGAAATACCCTCACGTATATATGCTAAGCATCAGTACATATAAGAATCAGAGTACGAAAGCACAGTGATAATATACATTCCAACAATAATAAAGTAAGTGCACAGTTATTACAGAGTATGATACAATAAATCAAGGATATAAGATCACCAAGAAGTGCAAAAGTAGGATGTACAATATGAAATACGGGAAAGTACTCACGAGTAGTAAGATGAGAATCTCGCGAGCCGATCAAAGGGAGGCTGAAAGAAAGAGGATCCAGACAGGCAACAACTAATCCACGCTTCTGCTGCACTATCTGATCAACTACAGCAAGGCCGTCACGGTTTAGACTCCAGGATCTGGACATGAAGATACAAGGTTGTCAGATGCAACCCGGCGAGTATATATGATAAAGCCAAGTGGCGTGCATATCAGGCAGTCACACGTGTGCATGATCAAGTGATGTGGTTCAGGCATGCAGGTACAGGCAATGACAAGTAATAGAAATAAAATTAAAGGAACAACAGTAAATCATGTATATCGATAAGTCTGAATAGGAAAATATGCATAGAAAACGGTGTTGAAAGCATAGGTACACATACACATGTGATAAATATATTAACATGCGATAAATACATTGAACAAGCGATAAATACAAGTATGAACAAACTAATTATACAAGCTCAGATTAAAGATTCACGAGATTAATACGTCAAGAGGATAATCCAAACAAAGAAACCCTCATCTATATACCACATATCCCATGTCGCTAACATCTGAGTTCATACAACTTGAGTTGCCCTCAGAGTAAAAGAACTAGAGCGTGTCTAAAGTAATCATTGTATCACAGAAATCATATGTCATAAAGTAGGGTGTCAACTCAGGGCATAACACCTGATTAAATGATTTATCACTATAACTGGAGAATATAAAGGTGTTGTATTTTAAGTTATTCAATAATAATTATCAGTATCATTTGTTATTCTTGTTCCTTTTTCTCCGGTATCCCATAACACCGACAGTTCTCGCTGGAGCTCGCACTTTCAATATAACTCATCCGAACTCCGATATGCGAATACCATTATTCGAATAGGGGAGAGACCAAATAATATATGCTCCTGGCATAATTATTATACTGGTATGTGTGTGTTAATATACACTGAGAATGCGCATAACGCTTGTTGGCCCAAAGGCCTTCCACCCTAGTTTTGATGATGATTAACTCATGTAGTTATGTTTACTAATTATCTTGTGATTTTAGTTACAGATCATTGATCAAGATATTAGTTGGTGATTGCTTCAAAAAAAGGAGTTTGGAAGCCTTCACATGGTGATTCCGGTGCCCGAGCTTCAAGATTACTCATTTGCACTCGGTGGATCACGATTTGGGATCGAGTCGACTTGAAGATGGAAGATCGTCAAGAAGACTTAGGTATCCTAGTTTAGTTTAGTGTGTTTAGATCCATTTGTAAAGCTTAGTATAGTTGATATGCTCAAGTGCACAATACACACACGTATCATGTTTTGAATTTGGTTTTCATGAATAGTTGATCAAAACAAGTTTACATAATTTTTATGTATATTAGATATGTTCAATATACATACATGCTTCATATCTTAAACAAACTTATTTTGATATGTCTATTCATGAGTTTTAGGAAAAAATTAGATTTCCTATTGAAAAATTCAAGTTTGATAAAAATACATGTTTTGGATTTTGGTAAAAATGATAAGACACAAAAATAGTTCATATTGATTGATATTTGAGCTAAACTTTTTATCACATATTTATATATCAATACAAAATGATAAAACTATTTTTGGTGATTTTTAGAAGTGTTAAAAGATTTTTCAAATATATTTCTAACAAGTGTTTCTGACCCTGATCTGTGCTGACAGGCCAGGTCGGTCGACCGGAAGGGTCGACCGCACCATGGGCCGGTCGACCCGTACGGTCGACCGACGTGCACAGAGCCGTGCACGTCTGACACGCAGTGGGACTGCCGACCGGGCGGTCGACCGGGTTTGAGAGCAGTGCTCTCTGTTTGTTTGGGTCGACCGGGCGGTCGACCGGGTTTGCCCAACGGTCACATTTTTGACCGTTGGAAGTCGACCGGGCGGCCGACCGCCAAGCCTGTCAGGCTGCCACATCAGCCTAACGGCTAGTTTTGTTTTGGGGCTATAAATACCCCAACTCTTGGGCTGTTTTTATAAGTTTTTCAAGAGCAAAAATTTCCTACTCTCTGGTTTTAAAAATAAGTTTTTAAAGTGTTTTAGAGCTTCAAAGATTTCATCTTTATTGTTTTCAAGGGTTTGAAAAATTCAAAGAAAAATAGGTTTTTGGGATATTGCTTTAGATCTTCATTTCTATCATATTGCAAGTGTTTTTCCCAAGGATTTTTCTTTGCTATTTGATTTCCAAAACACCTTGATTTTCACACTTGAGCTATCATCTATCCTAATCCATTAGGATCTTTTATTTTGTGGAAAAAGAGAAAAGAAAAGAGATTGTTTGTGGTTGAAAGAAACCACTTGTTGTACACCCTTAATTTTGTTGTATCCCTTTTTGGTAGAGGTTGATCGGGTGATTGGTTTGCTCCCTCTTTGGTAGAGGTTGAGGCTTGGTTTTTGCTCCCTCTAGTGAGAGGTGGAGTTTGGTTTGTAAACCCTCTTCGGTAGAGGTGTTTGTGGTTGTTGTTTGGCTAAGGGCCTACCCCTCTTGTGTGAGGTGGTGTTTGTATTGAGAGAGGAGTTTGGTACTCCTTGTGTTGTAACAAATCCTCTTCGGTAGAGGTTCCTCGGTGGGAGATAGTGGATTGGAAATCCTACACGGTGGTGTAGGCGGGGATGTAGAGCTGGGTGCTCGAACCTCGAAACATATCTTGTTGTTAGCGTTTGATCCATTGTCTCTCTAACCCTCTCTCTCTATTTGTGTTGTGCATAGCATCATCCTTATTGTCATTCATATCATTCATATTGCTTGTATTGCCTTGCATCTTTCATATTGCTCATCCTTATATGCTTGGCTTGATTGTGTGTGTGCCTCACTTATACTTAACCACAAGAGCTTCACATAGCACCTCAACCCATTAAAGGGGAATCAAGAGGAGTTAGTCCAGAGCCCTTCACGAGGAATTCGGCTGCACTTGTGTGTTGTATTAAGTATGTTGCAAAATTTGCATTAGCTTCCGCATTTAGAGCATTTAGTTTCTAGATTAGCAAGTACACCTATTCACGCCCCTCTAGGTGTGCTTTTTCAATTGGTATCAGAGCCAACGCTCCTGATACTTAGGCTTAACATCCTAGGAGTGAGATCCATTTGTTTGCTAATCTATTGTTTGTATTTGCTTGTTTGCACACTCATTTAGTTTACCATAGACTTCATGACCCCACCTAGTTTTGACCCTTCCAACATTCTTGTTTGGAAGACTAAGATGTCCATCTATTTACAAACCCTAGGCTTGCATGTTTACCTTGCCATTACCAAGGAATCCTACCTTAGTGATAGCAAGCATATAGGGGCCAATGCACAAGCCCTTGAGGCTATTAGAAGCACATTATCAAAAGAATATCTTATGCATGTTTCTAACCTTGATTCCGCTTTTGCAGTGTGGAACAAGTTGACAACAACCACCACCTCCAAGCTTCAAACGCCTATCCAACAAGAAGAGGAATCTAGTGGAGACTCCGAGTCACAATGCTATATGGTCCAAGGGAATGACTCCCTTGAGGTACACTCGGAACCCCACTTAGATTGTGATAGTGCTAGTTCTTCATGTAATGAGAATATTGATCCCCATGCCTTGAATGAAGAACTATCCATTGTGTGTGAAAATTAATAAAAAAATATAATGTTTTGAAAAAGAAAAGTCTAGGCATTAATAATGAAAATAAAAATTTGATTGCTAGACTTGATATTGTTTTGCAAGAGAAAGAGGAGATTGCTGATTGGTAATGAAAAGTGCATTTTTATCATCATATTTACCGTCACATTTTCATATTTATTTATATAATTCTGCACATTTATTAATATTTTGTGATTTATTGTGTGCAGGCCTCGAAATAATAAAAAGAAAGAATTAAAGCTTAAAAAGAGCCCAAAAGCCCAGATCCAAGCCCATATTTGAAGCCCAAGAGTCAAAGTGCAAATATCAATTGTCAAAATTGAAAATACACAAGGGCCAAAGTTGCAAATACAAAGAAGAGGGAAGGATAGACTTCTATTCAACCCTAAATGCTTGCAGGAAAGAGTTTAAAGATAAATTCGGATTCAGACTGTATATGTTTAGTATTTAGATCATAACTTTTGCTACAGATATGCAAATCCGATGATTCAAAATGCTCCAGAAAGAAGACTTGAAGCCCTACAACTCTTATGTTGATCAAACTTTCCAATTCAGTCCGTAGATAAGCCAATTTCGGCGATCAATAGGATAATAAATTGCAGGACAGATTTGATTTGAACTTCTATGGATAAGTGCCACAAGTCTGGAGATAAGATTTTTTGGGAGAGTTGTACTAGGACTCTACATCTTCCAACTCCTATAAATACCCCTGCAGATGCAACACAGAAAGCGTCCAGAGAAGAGCCAAGGGCCAAAGTTAGGGTTTTTAGTTTTTCTTTCCACCTTTGTATATTTTTTATTTTCTTTTTGTAAAAGCTGAGAGGAGATGATGTATTCATGGAGGAAGGGATCTGCTTGGACTGATGGTGACAGTCGGTGTAAGTGTTATTTTTCCACCATTGTTTAATAATCGAATCAAGGCTTGTTTTATTTTATTCTTGTATTATTCTAGTTTCTTTTATTCTTATTTTAATCTTGTATCTACTTTCTTCTATTTGTTCTCTAATGTCTTGCCCACCATGAGATCCAACTGCTTTGAGAATACCTAGCCGAAGAAGGAACCTTGACGGCCCATGGCGATGAACAGGTCTTCATAGCTTGTTTTTCATTTCGTAGAGTAGATTAAGAAGGCGGACGATCCCATAAGCCGTGCTTGTACGCCTTCCAAGAAAAGGTAAATCATCGCAACGGTTCAAACGGCAAGCAGACTAAAGAGATAAGTTTTCTTTCCTTTTCTTTTATTTTCTTTTCTTTGTAGATTAAATACAACTCATCTCCATATTCTTTTCTACCACCCATTGTAAATACCACCATTTAACTAATAAAAATAAAAGCTTTAGAGTATAACTTGCTTAACGCTTCCATCGCAGTCCCTCCTTGAGGATCACGACCCGCATAGCCCTGCTACCGCGGATTAGAATTGAGAACCTCACACTATTATTTCTAAATCTAATATTCATATTTTGTGTGCAGGAAAACTCAATCAATAAATTGGCGCCGTTGCCGGGGAGGGACGGTAAGTTTATCTCTAAAACAAAAATTTAATTTTTAACTAATTCTTTATTCTTTTTTGTTTGCAGGTTTGGAGAACAGGAAACAGAAATACAGCAGCAGCAGTGGACATATAGCTCCTCTGTGCCTCTGCCCTCGAAGGCAGAGCATCAGAGACTACTGTATTGCCGCGGATCCGCGGCCATAGCCGCGGAAACGCGGCAACAGTAGAGGATTACTCACTGAAATTTTTGCAGGATTCTGCAAATTGCAAATACTATTTTCTGCTCTGTTGGGTTTGTTCTGTGATAAACCTGTATACTGCTAATTAATTCAACAGTAAATTATTTGTTGTTAAAAATAAAAATTGATTAGACGTTTGCATATTAGGCACGTGTCTTTTCAATTATTTTTATTTACTGTTGAAGAGTGCTGGAGAAGCAAGGTACGTACGCATTGCATGTAGAATAGGATTCATCTCTTGGTTGATTTTCTGCTTTGAGTGAATCTTATCTACTTATCTTGTACACTTGCACTAATTCATCTTAAGGGCATAACCCATTAACAAGATAAGGTGGGGATTTCATCACCCTTCCTTAGCCCAAAAATCATATCCCGAGCACTCACTAACCCAAGCCTAACTTAAAAATTAGTAGACGTTGGCCCTAGGGACATCTCGGACTCAATAGGAGATTATCCTAAGGGGGAACAGTGCTGGAAGTTGACTCTTGTCAAATCAGTGTCTAGGAAGGGGATTGAGGGCCGAAAGCCCGAAGATTGGTGGTTATTTAATTAAGGAACGTCTTTGACGGAAAACCTCCCACCACTCTTGCCCTGACCTGGCTGATTAACTCGTGGTCAAAGTCTGCATCCGACCTCCCGTGGACAGTCTAACCAGTTAGGAGTCGTCTAGGTCTAGGTCTACCCTAACTTAGGTTAGAAATTTTTCTTTTTTGTTTGTTTTTTTTTCTTTTGTTTGCTTTGTGTGATATGGCCTATAACAATATTTTTTCAATTTTAATGAGGATCCATATTATACACCAACATCTTTTTCGGATATTACCAACCCGGCATATCATAACTCTAACCAACCTAGTGTGCCAGATTGGTCTTATCCGAATCATTACATGCCCCAGTCCCAATACTATGAACAAGATTGGAATAATCATCACTACTCTTCACAGAGTCAATGGGAATTCAACACCCCTGAGCCATATGGTCAACCACCTGTTCAACCATTATCTTCATATACGTCTTTTCCCACATCACCAAGGTTTCAGTCCTCCATTGATCTATTCGATGGGTTAGAAGAAAAAGTGGATCGGTTGCAAGATACAATGAATGATCAAATTTCTAGACTTTCAAACATTCTTGAGCATCTTGATAGGAACCAAGAATCATTCTGTTTAGAAGACCTTGATCAAAATTCAATTTCATCACATCAATATGAACTTGCTCAATCCCAATCCTTGGACAAATTGGCTAGTTTTAATTTCAATGAGATTGAATTAGATTATGAATGTGAACCCGATCCCCAACTTTGCGATTCAGTTTCCATCTTCGAATCTATGTTGACTCCAGTATCCTTACCCATTTGGACCAATTTTCTGAGCCAACATTTATTCCCATACCCATAGATTATGAAATTGAATCACCCATTTTGATGATCATATTAAACTTGACCAATTGTGCAATTTTGAAAGTCCCATGGAAAAATTGGCAAGTTCCCATTTTTATGAGATTGAAACTAATGAGATATGTGACCTAGATTCCCAATCTATGATCAAGTTCAAATTCCCGAATCATTATTGACTCCTGTTTTGTTACCCGACTTAGGTAATATTTTAGAGTCAGTTTTGATTCCCACACCTATCATTCCTGAACTTGAATCACCAACATTGAGTCACATTCCATTATGGGAAAATGATTGTAGACTTGAGTTTCAATTTCTTGACTTGGACCCACTTCTTGATCCTAGCCCGACTCCTGAACCTTTACTTGATTTGAGTTTCTTTCCTGAGTCGGTATTAGATCCTGAACCTATCATTCTTGAGTCCAAGTCAACCATTTTACCAAGTCACATTCTTTTGTTGGACATAGGTATAGACCATGACTCTGTGATGATTTTCCAGGACTGGTCATGTAAAGGGAGTAAGTTTCACGAGAGGATCTTCCATGATCCTATTCATTCTGGGGACTGTAAATATGTAAATAAAAAAGAGGTCAATAAAGGTAGGTCCTGTGAACTACCACGTTATCTTGTTTGGGCCGCATTTCGTGGACCAATTAGACCACCTCCGGAACCACCACCCTAAGGTAACTTCCGCCTTCCCTTGTTCTGTTTCATGCATATATGCATTCATTCATACATTGAGGACAATGCATGAGATAAGTGTGGGGGTGGGCTTTACTAACATACTAACATAGGTAGAAACTAACAAAAAAAATTTTTGCTAAAAAAAAAAAGAAAAAAAAAGAAAAAATTTTTTTTATAAAGGAAATATTTTGACTTATTTTTTGAAAGAAATCTAAGTTAGTTTTAAGGATTAGGAAAATCATAATTAGGATTTCTAAAAACTTGGTCAAAATAAATAAATTGTTTAATTTTTAGGTATAGGAGAAGAAATTGAATAATTAATTAGTCTTGATTTTTACCTTAATGAAGTATGCATACCAAATGCATATCTAGGATTCTAAGACAAAGACCTTGTGCCTCATAAAAAAAAAGAAAAAAGAAAAAAAAAGAGAAAAAAAATTTCACCAATTAAGCTGATACATGTGCCTCAAGAAGCATAAGTATTCATGCCTAAAGGTGAGTAAATAAAATAAAGTCCTTAGTTTTGGGGCCTAGTTCACTCGAATTTGAGTCCGCGGGGTGTTTTCTCACCTGATGCCCTAAAGCCAACCGGTTTGGGAGTCATCGACTTTAAGTTCGTTACATGGGTGGATTAGAAAGCCTAAGAAGACTAAGAAATATAATATATGTATTAACACATCTAATAATCAATTAGTTAGGTATGAGGGCCTCAAGAAGCCTTGATACTTATACGAAAGAAAATTAGATGAGTTATACATGCCCAAAAAAAATATATATATATATATTAACACATCTAATAGTCAATTAGTTAGGTATGAGGGCCTCAAGAAGCCTTGATACTTACACGAAAGAAAATTAGATGATGTTATAAAAATAATAAAGAGGTATGAGAGTCCAAGTTAAGGAATTCCTAGATTCACAAGGGTGCGTATGACTTTTGGTAACGAAAAAGACTATATTAGAAATTCAATTTTAATCCTTACCTAAAATGAATAACAATTGACTTTATAAAGACCAGGTTTGAAGAATGAATAAAAATGATAATCCTAAAACTTATAGACTACTTAGTCTCTTCAATAATAATTCAAATATTTTCCTTTTTATGGATTTTGTGGGTGTAATCCGCTGAAAACCCTCACGAGACAACACTCGTCCTCTAGGGTAACCTAGGGGTTTAACGGCTTATTGCACGTGCTAAGTGCAATCGTGATTCCTACGAAAGTGAGTTAGGTTAGATTAACTTTTTCTTTTTCTTTGTTTTTACTCGAGGACGAGCAAAAAGATAAGTGTGGGGGTGTGATTGGTAATGAAAAGTGCATTTTTATCATCATATTTACCGTCACATTTTCATATTTATTTATATAATTCTGCACATTTATTAATATTTTGTGATTTATTGTGTGCAGGCCTCGAAATAATAAAAAGAAAGAATTAAAGCTTAAAAAGAGCCCAAAAGCCCAGATCCAAGCCCATATTTGAAGCCCAAGAGTCAAAGTGCAAATATCAATTGTCAAAATTGAAAATACACAAGGGCCAAAGTTGCAAATACAAAGAAGAGGGAAGGATAGACTTCTATTCAACCCTAAATGCTTGCAGGAAAGAGTTTAAAGATAAATTCGGATTCAGACTGTACATGTTTAGTATTTAGATCATAACTTTTGCTACAGATATGCAAATCCGATGATTCAAAATGCTCCAGAAAGAAGACTTGAAGTCCTACAACTCTTATGTTGATCAAACTTTCCAATTCAGTCCGTAGATAAGCCAATTTCGGCGATCAATAGGATAATAAATTGCAGGACAGATTTGATTTGAACTTCTATGGATAAGTGCCACAAGTCTGGAGATAAGATTTTTTGGGAGAGTTGTACTAGGACTCTACATCTTCCAACTCCTATAAATACCCCTGCAGATGCAACACAGAAAGCGTCCAGAGAAGAGCCAAGGGCCAAAGTTAGGGTTTTTAGTTTTTCTTTCCACCTTTGTATATTTTTTATTTTCTTTTTGTAAAAGCTGAGAGGAGATGATGTATTCATGGAGGAAGGGATCTGCTTGTACTGATGGTGACAGTCGGTATAAGTGTTATTTTTCCACCATTGTTTAATAATCGAATCAAGGCTTGTTTTATTTTATTCTTATATTATTCTAGTTTCTTTTATTCTTATTTTAATCTTGTATCTACTTTCTTCTATTTGTTCTCTAATGTCTTGCCACCATGAGATCCAACTGCTTTGAGAATACCTAGCCGAAGAAGGAACCTTGACGGCCCATGGCGATGAACAGGTCTTCATAGCTTGTTTTTCATTTCGTAGAGTAGATTAAGAAGGCGGACGATCCCATAAGCCGTGCTTGTACGCCTTCCAAGAAAAGGTAAATCATCGCAACGGTTCAAACGGCAAGCAGACTAAAGAGATAAGTTTTCTTTCCTTTTCTTTTATTTTCTTTTCTTTGTAGATTAAATACAACTCATCTCCATATTCTTTTCTACCACCCATTGTAAATACCACCATTTAACTAATAAAAATAAAAGCTTTAGAGTATAACTTGCTTAACGCTTCCATCGCAGTCCCTCCTTGAGGATCACGACCCGCATAGCCCTGCTACCGCGGATTAGAATTGAGAACCTCACACTATTATTTCTAAATCTAATATTCATATTTTGTGTGCAGGAAAACTCAATCAATAAATTGCTAATGAGAGGGATTCATTAAAATCTCAACTTGATCTTGCACTTAAAGAAAATGAATTTTTAAAATCTAAAAATGATTGTGATAATGTTTTGAAAAATAATGATGCTTTATCTTCAAAAGTTGAATTTGTTCTAAAAGAAAATGATTCTTTGAAAAGAGAAATTGATTTTTTTTCAAAAGAATTAGAACTTTGTTTAAATAAAAATAAATCTTTGAAAAATGATATTATTTCTCATGTTTGCCATGCTAGGGTAGTTTCACCTAGATCACCCCTTGCATGCATTTCTTCTTCTAAAATTAATGATGATATTTGTTTGTTGAAGAAGAAAGTGGATTGTTTGGGCTCCACTATGAGCCAATGTGCCATGAACCACTCACGTTTGGAAATCTTGGTTCGAAAGAAACAAGTTCCATCCTTTATGCATGCACACCCTCCACGGCATACACATGCTCCTCACGGACACACCCATCACATGTATGCTCATGTGTACACTTGTACACATTGTGGACGTAAGGGCCACCTTGCTAAATTTTTCTATGATAGAATACATGTTGTAAATTTAGCAAATAAATTTGTTTGGGTTAGAGAAGGTACTAACCCCCATGGACCCAATAAGATATGGGTACCAAAGACCACCCCTCCTATTTTTGATGTAGGTGTGGGCTCTCACATGACGTGAGAATTGCCGTACCTTGGAGTGGATGCGTTCTGAGCTTCATGGAAATCTATTGGATGCATCACTTTCAAGGGGAGTTTGGTGGAGATGACCACCATGTTTTGGAGACAAGGGAAGTTGCCTTCTAGGTTTTGGTAATGATTCCTAACTCCTAATTTTTATTTACATGCTTTTAATATTCATTGTTTATAGCATGTTTCATTGTTTAGTGATTAGTATGAAAATGCCATGTTAATTAGATTCTTGACATACATATATAGTATTTGAGACACCCATGTTTAATATGGATTATTATTTTGTGTTCTCGTATTTGATTAGCTATCATGTACATCATAAATCTAATAACATGTGGATATTCATAATAATCATGTTTTTGTTTATCATGTTGATTTTTATCGTATTTTGATGCTTCATGTTAAGATTACTTGTTTAGATGTTAGTTTTCATTAAGACTAGGATTTATACTTGTGCATATAGTGGGCCACAAATAAATCTATATATGTTTGAGCTTGAATGCTTATTTGAACCCATTAGATGTGCTAGTATAGTCTAGTTTTGATGATTCATACATTTTAAACTTGTATTCCTATTTTTGGATTTATTTTATATGTATGAGTTTTTCATTTCATGTATATGTCTATTTTGTCAAACTTTAAGATATACATGTATACCCCTTGAGTCATTTGCCTTTCATGCAAATCCATATTTATGGACTCAATTGTGTTTAGGGATATGTATGTATACTTCTTGTGTTGACAAATCATACATATACCTTGAAATGAAATTTGTTTTAATGGAAATTTAGTTTTTCATGTTTCCATGTGTTTTTATTTAACTTCATGTATATGTCTATTTTAATCTAAATTATTGTTATACATATACATCCTTTTGAGCCACGTGCCTTCATGCATATATCTTTGGACTCGTTGTGTTTGGATATGTATGTACACCTTAATTTGTATAGGACATACATATACCTTGAAGATTAAATAAGTTTTAATGATTTTCATGTTTTCGTGTTTCAAGGAATTTTGAGCTTAATTGGAAATTTCATAATGCCATGTCACACATTACTTGTACACTCACCATTTTTAAAATATTTCTCATGAGTATGTTTTCATGAGCATGTATGGACTTTATTGAATATTGAGTGTTTTTAAGTGCTATGTGATTTACATGTGTTTTATGAAAATTATTTTTAGTTTATTCCTTACTTGAAGGATTTCGTACTAGTTTAAAAGATTTTTCATTTAACTAGTTACGGTATTCTTCATGTTGGTAGAGTTTTTCAAACAAAACTTATTTTCAAATCTATTTTTGAAAACCCCTACCCTTGATGGGAGGATGGATGGGAGATCATGTTCATGAATGCTTAAAATGAAAATCATTTAAAACTTGAACCATGATTGGGAGGCTATAGTTATATGAGATATACATTTGATATTATTGTTATTTCAATTGGTATCATTGAATTCTTTCAATTGGTATCAATCTTGACATTTCTTATATACTCATATATGTTTGTATGTATGTATGATTTCAATTCCAAGAATATCAATTTCTATTGGTATCTATTTGTTGGAGGAGAGAGTACAGTAGAGGAGGTGAATTCATGCCAGGTGCTGTTGAAGATTGCCAAGGAGTCTACGACGAAAGGCAAAGGAACAGCGGGCAGGAAAAAGCAGTAGCAGCAGAAAAGACAGAGGTCGGTCGACCGGTCCGGTCGACCGACGTGCACAACGTGCACAGGATTTGAGCGGTCGACCGGCCGGTCGACCGCAACACTCTGTCTGCAGAAGACAGAGCTCTCGGGTTATTTCGGTCGACCGGACCGGTCGACCGGAGAGGCTTTCTGCAGGAACCCAACTCTCGGGTTGTTTCGGTCGACCGGTCCGGTCGACCGTAAGAGGGAGTCGGTCGACCGGACCTGTCGACCGACAGTCGGGTCTAGGCTGAAAACTGCTGTTTCGGAAAGTTATGTATTTAAGCCCTAATTGTAATTTCTAGGGTTTAGTGCCTAGAGAAAAATAAGCTGCGGACTCTCTTGTGTTCATAGAGATCCAGAGCTATTGTAATCATCTTCCAAATTGAAACTCTCTCCGTAGATTGCCCCGAGGACGTAGGCATTCAGGCCGAACCTCGTTAAATCGCGTGTTTTGTGATTGTGCGTTCTTCTCTTGTGATTTCTGTGATTTTGGGTGTTCTTTGTGGTTGTGGAGATAGTGTGATTCTCTGTTGGTTGTTGTCGGTGCGCACAACAAGTGGTATCAGAGCTTCAGGCTACGCTTGGGATTCTGAGGATTCGAAGGGCTCCAGATCTGATCAGGTGGAGATCGTGTGTCGATCTTCAGGTCAGAGGTATTGGTGTTCGAGGAGATCGTGTGTCGATCTCAGGAGGACGCAAGGAAGGCTTGTTGAATCAGTATTTGGAGTAGATCCGGTGAGAAACTCGATCTAGGGTTTCGAGAGGCAGGTAAAAATCCCATTTTTTATCTGAGGAAAGATTTATTCCAATTTGGTTATTCTTTCCGCATAAATAGAGAATCAAAGGTAGATCTCAATGGCAGAAGAAACTACTTCCGTTAAAACAATGAATCACTCAAGGATCGAAGTTGTCAAGTTCAATGGAACTAATAATTTCGGGATGTGGAGGTGTGAGGTTATGGATGCATTGAATGCACAGAACCTCGAGGACACGCTCCTATTAGAGAAGAAGAAGACTACTACCACTGATGAAGAGTGGGCGAAGATGAACAGGTCGGCATGTGGGTTGATACGTTCATGCTTGTCACAAGACATCAAATATCTTGTACAACATGAGACGTCAGCTAAGAAACTGTGGAATACTCTTGAGAAGAAGTACCTGACAAAGAGTGTGGAGTCTAGGTTGCAGCTGAAGAGTAAACTGTATCAGTTCAGGATGCAGAAGGGAAGCACAGTAAACGAGCACATCAACCGATATACAAAGCTTCTTACAGACTTGCTGAATGTGGATGTCACTGTAAGTGAGGAAGACAAGTCAGTCATTCTCCTGAACTCACTCCCACCGGAGGAGTATGAGACATTCACTATGACATTCATAAATAGAAGGCAAACCTTAGTTTATGATGAAATATCGTCTGCACTGATGAGTTATGAGACAAGGAAGAATGAGAGACATTCTGGTCAGTCAAGTTCATCAGCGGAGGCTTTGGAAGTAAGAGGCAGGAGTTCATCAAGGAAAGGCAAGGAGATGAGAGGAAGATCAAAGTCTAGGTCGGGCTTCAGGGATCTTAAGAAAAACCAGTGCATGTACTGCAAAGAGATTGGGCACTGGAAGGTTGACTGTCCAAAGTACAAGGGGAAGAAGAAGGAATCAAAGTCTGAGGCAAATCTGGCAAGAGTGACAAAAGCTACAAGCGGTAAATCACAGGCAGATGGAGCAGATTCAGATTCTTCAGTGTTCTCTTTTTCAGTGACTACTCCTGTTGTAGGTTACTCGGGGGATAACGAGTGGATCCTGGACACAGGTGCTACATATCATGTATGCCCTAATCGAGATTGGTTTACCAGTCTTGAGAAGTTGGAGGGGTGTTCGGTCGTCATGGGCGATGATCATCCGTGCATCATGGAGGGTGTAGGCACTATTCCTATCAGGATGTTTGACGGGATGGTGAGGGAGCTGAAAGAAGTAAGATATGTACCTCAGCTGAAGAGGAACTTAATCTCAGTAGGAGCTTTGGAATCATTGGGCCTAGGAGTGACTATTAAGGAGGGAGTCCTTAAAATGACAAAGGGTTCGATGGTGGTGTTGAAGGCTGATCGCCGGAGTAACCTGTATTACTTGAGGGGTAGTACAGTGACAGGACAGGTGGCAGCTTCTACCAGTCAGAAGGAAGATCTAACCCGGCTATGGCACATGAGGCTGGGACATGCAGGGGAGAAATCGATGCAAGCTCTTGTGAGGAAAGGGCTGCTGAAGGGTGCAGAGACCTGCAAGTTGGATCTATGTGAACATTGCATCATCGGCAAGAAGACGAAGGTGAAGTTTGGCACAGCTTCACACTGCACCGAAGGTATTCTTGACTATGTTCACACGGATGTATGGGGACCTTCCAAGACTGCATCAATTGGAGGTAACCACTATTTTGTGTCGTTCATTGATGACTATTCTAGGCGATGTTGGGTGTACACCATGCGACACAAAAGTGAAGTCCTAGAATTGTTTGTGAAGTGGAAGGCTAATCAGGAGAGAAGCACGGGAAGGAAGGTCAAGGTCCTCCGTTCTGACAACGGAGGAGAGTACAAATCAGATCCTTTCCTACAGCTATGTCTAGATGAGGGCATAGAGAGACACTTCACAGTAAGGGAAACTCCGCAACAGAATGGGGTGGCTGAAAGAATGAACCGGACTTTGCTAGAGAAGGTTCGGTGCATGTTGTCAAATGCAGGATTGCCAAAGAAGTTTTGGGCTGAAGCTTGGGATATGCATGCCATCTTGTGAACAGGTTGCCATCGTCTGCAATAGGGGAAAGACTCCTCTTGAAGCTTGGTCAGGAAAAGCTGCTATGGACTATGATTTGCTACGGGTCTTCGGATGTTCAGCCTACTACCATGTCAAAGAAGACAAGTTGGATCCAAGAGCAAAGAAAGGGGTGTTCGTTGGCTTCAAGCGAGGAACTAAGGGGTTCAAGATTTGGGATCAACAGGACAACAAGTTCATACTCAGTAGGGATGTCACATTTGATGAGGCTTCGTTGATGAAGCCTACGGTCTCTCAGCAGGTGGAGACCAACAAGACCAAGGAGCTATTGCAGCAGGTGGAGAGTGATGCAAATCCACCATGTCTAGAGGATTCAGTGTCAGTGAGGATCATTCCTGAGGTGACACAGGGAGGTGATCAAGTTGCAGAAGAAGATGCTGAAGTTGTTGAAGAGGATCAGGAGCAGGTCATGGGTACTGTTCCAGATCCTACTGCAGTTGGAAGACCACGGAGGAATACTAGGAGACCAGGCTGGCTCACCAAAGATATGGTTGTTTCATATGCACTTCCAGTTGTTGAAGAGGCTATTCCATCTACATTCAGAGAAGCTGAGATCAGTTCAGAAGCAGATATGTGGAAGGAGGCCATGAATGTAGAGATGCAATCTCTTTATAAGAACAACACATGGGAACTTACTAAGTTGCCCAAGGGGAAGAAGGCCATAGGGTGCAAGTGGGTATTTGCTAAGAAGTAAGGATCTCTTCAAGAAGATACAGTGCGCTACAAGGCAAGGTTGGTGGCTAAGGGCTACGCTCAGAGAGAAGGAATCGACTACAACGAGGTGTTCTCCCCAGTAGTTAAACACTCGTCTATTCGGATTCTATTGGCCTTGGTGGCGCAGAATGAGTTGGATCTTGACCAACTTGATGTGAAGACCGCCTTTCTCCACGGCGATCTTGAGGAGGAGATCTATATGACACAGCCCACAGGTTACAAAGCTGCAGGGAAGGAAGAGTTGGTATGCAAGCTGAAGAAATTGCTGTACGGTTTGAAGCAGTCTCCTAGACAGTGGTACAAGCGATTTGACAGCTTCATCAGGAAGAAGAAGTACACAAGAAGCCATTTCGATCCATGTGTGTACTACAACAAACTACCATCAGGTGAATATATCTATCTACTTCTTTATGTAGATGATATGTTGATTGCTTCTAGGTCAAGATCTGCTATTGATTCTCTGAAGAAGATGTTGTCGTCAGAGTTTGAGATGAAGGACCTGGGGGAAGCAAGGAAGGTATTGGGCATGGAGATCACAAGAGACAGAAAAACTGGCAGAATAAGTTTGACTCAGAAGGGCTATCTGGAGAAGGTACTGCAGAGGTTTAATATCGGGAAAGATACTAAGACTGTTAGTACACCAATGGCGCCACACTTCAAATTGTCAGCGAAGATGTCTCCAAAGAGTGTTCAAGAGCGTGAACATATGTCTCATGTTCCATATGCCAATGCGGTGGGTAGCTTGATGTATGCAATGGTGTGTACGAGGCCAGATATTTCACAGGCAGTCTCCATGGTGAGTAGATACATGCATGATCCTGGACAGGGTCATTGGGAAGCTGTGAAATGGATTCTGAGGTACATCAAGGGAACTGTTGATGTAGGCCTAGTGTTCGAGAAGGACGACATCGGAAAGCAAGAGTGCATAGGGTATGTGGATTCAGACTATGCAGGTGACCTTGACAAACGCCGGTCGACGACGGATATGTCTTCACATTCTCGCAGGCACCGGTGAGTTGGCGCTCCACACTTCAGTCTACCGTCGCTTTGTCGACCACAGAGGCTGAATAAATAGCTATGACAGAGGCCATGAAGGAGGCAATTTGGCTTCAGGGGTTGCTTGATGACTTGGGCGTGAAACAGGATATTTTGAAGATAAACTGTGACAGCATGAGTGCCATCTACTTGACAAGGAACCAGGTCTATCATGCAAGGACGAAGTACATCGATGTCAGGTATCACTTTGTTCGGGAGATTCTGGAAGAAGGTGACATTGACTTGTTGAAGATTCACACTTCGGAGAATCCGGCCGATATGCTTACAAAGGTGGTGTCGGGAGTAAAGTTTGCACACTGCAAAGACTTGCTTCATATCCTTCAGGTGAATTGAGCTTGCTGAAGCTCATTTGGGTGAACTACGGACGGCTTGATCCCTTGGGCAAGGGGTACGTAGGCAACCGGGTTGGTGCAGCCGCTTCCGAGTCGTCATTCGGCTCAGATTTGAAAATCTTCACCGAGGTGGAGAATTGTTGGAGGAGAGAGTACAGTAGAGGAGGTGAATTCATGCCAGGTGCTGTTGAAGATTGCCAAGGAGTCTACGACGAAAGGCAAAGGAACAGCGGGCAGGAAAAAGCAGCAGCAGCAGAAAAGACAGAGGTCGGTCGACCGGTCCGGTCGACCGACGTGAACAACGTGCACAGGATTTGAGCGGTCGACGGCCGGTCGACCGCAACACTCTGTCTGCAGAAGACAGAGCTCTCGGGTTGTTTCGGTCGACCGGACCGGTCGACCGGAGAGGCTTTCTGCAGGAACCCAACTCTCGGGTTGTTTCGGTCGACCGATCCGATCGACCGTAAGAGGGAGTCGGTCGACCGGACCGGTCGATCGACAGTCGGGTCTAGGCTGAAAACTGCTGTTTCGGGAAGTTATGTATTTAAGCCCTAATTGTAATTTCTAGGGTTTAGTGCCTAGAGAAAAATAAGCTGCGGACTCTCTTGTGTTCATAGAGATCCAGAGCTATTGTAATCATCTTTCAAATTGAAACTCTCTCCATAGATTGCCCCGAGAACGTAGGCATTCAGGCCGAACCTCGTTAAATCGCGTGTTTTGTGATTGTGCGTTCTTCTCTTATGATTTCTGTGATTTTGGGTGTTCTTTGTGGTTGTGGAGATAGTGTGATTCTCTGTTGGTTGTTGTCGGTGCGCACAACACTATTTTCCATACATATATATATGTTTGTGTTTATGCTAAGCTTGAGCTTCAATTTTGTTTCAATTGATTACTTTTAAATTAGTATCAAGCCTATGCATTGTTTTAGTTGGTATTTCATAAAGGGGGAGAAAATTTAATTTTGACTTTCAATTGGTATTTGTACTCCCATACTTTATAATTGAAAATTCAAATTTGGTATCATATGTTCAAAATGAAAAATATTTACAATTGGTATCAAAATTTTTGTTTATACATTCAAAATTTATTATGTTTAATTTCAATTGGTATCAAGATTTTCATGTGTTTTGCTTAAAAATTGGTATCAATATTTTCTTTGTTTGTTCCTTTCAATTGGTATCAAGATACTATTCTTTGACATATTTTCAATTGGTACCTTAATTGACTGTCACCCCTATTTGGTTTTGTTTTTATTTTAGACAAAAGGAGGAAAATATTATTTTTATTGATTCGTTGTTTCGAACAAAAAGGGGGAGAAAAATTTATTGATTGGTTTTACTTTTACCCCTTATTGAAGATTGATTCTTTGTATTAAAAAGAGAGAAGATTTTATTTTGTTTTGGTTTTTACCCCTTTGTTGATGATTGACAAAAAGGGGGAGAATTATTTGAGAAAGATTATAGTTTATATATTCATGTTTATGTTTTGCATATATTAAGTTTAATTTAGTTTAATTTTAATTGGTATCTAGAGCATGTTTTGTAATTGGTATCTAGAGCATGTTTTGTTTTAAACATTTCATTGGTATCTAGAACCTTTTATTGTTTATGCATAGATATGCATGTTTCATGTTTCATGTTTAATATTCATTGCATATTTATTGTTTATTTGTTTATGCATGAGTTAAGGGGGAGCTTCCTTGAAGCTTAACTTTAAGCCATGCATATATAACTCCATGAGTTTTGTCATCATCAAAAAGGGGGAGATTGTTGGCCCAAAGGCCTTCCACCATAGTTTTGATGATGATTAACTCATGTAGTTATGTTTACTAATTATCTTGTGATTTTAGTTACAGATCATTGATCAAGATATTAGTTGGTGATTGCTTCAAAAAAAGGAGTTTGGAAGCCTTCACATGGTGATTCCGGTGCCCGAACTTCAAGATTACTCATTTGCACTCGGTGGATCACGGTTTGAGAACGAGTCGACTTGAAGATGGAAGATCGTCAAGAAGACTTAGGTAACCTAGTTTAGTTTAGTGTGTTTAGATCCATTTGTAAAGCTTAGTATAGTTGATATGCTCAAGTGCACAATACACACACGTATCATGTTTTGAATTTGGTTTTCATGAATAGTTGATCAAAACAAGTTTACATGGTTTTTATGTATATTAGATATGTTCAATGTACATACATGCTTCATATCTTAAACAAACTTATTTTGATATGTCTATTCATGAGTTTTAGGAAAAAATCAGATTTCTTATTGAAAAATTCAAGTTTGATAAAAATACATGTTTTGGTTTTTGGTAAAAATGATAAGACACAAAAATAGTTCATATTGATTGATATTTGAGCTAAACTTTTTACCACATGTTTATATGTCAATATAAAATGATAAAACTATTTTTGGTGATTTTTAGAAGTGTTAAAAGATTTTTCAAATATATTTCTAACAAGTGTTTCTGACCCTGATCTGTGCTGACAAGCCAGGTCGGTCGACCGGAAGGGTCGACCGCACCATGGGCCGGTCGACCCGTACGGTCGACCGACGTGCACAGAGCTGTGCACGTCTGACACGCAGTGGGACGGTCGACAGGGCTGGTCGACCGGGTCTGAGAGCAGTGCTCTCTGTTTGTTTGGGTCGATCGGGCGGTCGACCGGGTTTGCCCAACAGTCACATTTTTGACCGTTGGCGGCCGACCGGGCGGCCGACCGCCAAGCCTGTCAGGCTGCCACATCAGCCTAACGACTAGTTTTGTTTTGGGGCTATAAATACCCTAACTCTTGGGCTGTTTTTATAAGTTTTTCAAGAGCAAAAATTCCATACTCTCTGGTTTTAAAAATAAGTTTTTAAAGTGTTTTAGAGCCTCAAAGATTTCATCTTTATTGTTTTCAAGGGTTTGGAAAATTTAAAGAAAAATAGGGTTTTGGGATATTGCTTTAGATCTTCATTTCTATCATATTGCAAGTGTTTTTCCCAAGGATTTTTCTTTACTATTTGATTTCCAAAACACCTTGATTTCCACACTTGAGCTATCATCTATCTAATCTATTAGGATCTTTTGTTTTGTGGAAAAAGAGAAAAGAAAGAGAGATTGTTTGTGGTTAAAAGAAACCACTTGTTGTACACCCTTAATTTTGTTGTATCCCTCTTTGGTAGAGGTTGATCGGGTGATTGGTTTGCTCCCTCTTTGGTAGAGGTTGAGGCTTGGTGTTTGCTCCCTCTAGTGAGAGGTGGAGTTTGGTTTGTAAACCCTCTTCGGTAGAGGTGTTTGTGGTTGTTGTTTGGCTAAGGGCCTACCCCTCTTGTGTGAGGTGGTGTTTGTATTGAGAGAGGAGTTTGGTACTCCTTTTGTTGTAACAAATCCTCTTCGGTAGAGGTTCCCTCGGTGGGAGATAGTGGATTGGAAATCCTACACGGTGGTGTAGGCAGGGATGTAGAGCTGGGTGCTCGAGCCTCGAAACATATCTTGTTGTTAGCGTTTGATCCATTGTCTCTCTAACCCTCTCTCTCTATTTGTGTTGTGCATAGCATCATCCTTATTGTCATTCATATCATTCATATTGCTTGTATTGCCTTACATCTTTCATATTGCTCATCCTTATATGCTTGGCTTGATTGCGTGTGTGCCTCACTTATACTTAACCACAAGAGCTTCACATAGCACCTCAACCCATTAAAGGGGAATCAAGAGGAGTTAGTCCAGAGCCCTTCACGGAGAATTCGGCTACACTTGTGTGTTGTATTAAGTGTGTTACAAAATTTGCATTAGCTTCCGCATTTAGAGCATTTAGTTTCTAGATTAGCAAGTACACCTATTCACCCCCTCTAGGTGTGCTTTTTCAACGCTAACATCAGGCGGCACAGGCAGGAGGGAGGAGGTAGCCCCATAGATTCAAGAGGTGGCCCCCACAGATTCAAGATATGGCCCTCACCACATGTGTGGTGTGACACTTTGCTCCATGTGGCACTTTGTTCTGTGTAGTGAATAGATTCTAGAGGTGGCTCCTACAGATTCAAGAGGTAGCCCCCACAGATTCAAGAAGTGGCCCCACCACGTGTATAGTGTGGCACTTTACTCCGTGTGGCATTTATTTCTATTCAGGATCCGCCGGAGACTAGTGTGATCGTGGGATACATCCTCGTCATCCCGACACCAGGCATGCTCTGCCGGACGCCAGTATGACTGTACTATTAACAAGAGTAATAATGCAGGGGACATGAGTACAGGGGATACAGGAGTTCAGGAGTACAGGAGTTCTGGAGTACCAGATGTCTGGTAGTAGTATAACATTCATGTCAAGGTCCCCTTAATAGTGATAATCATGAATATGCAATGTAATACAGGTGTCAGGTATAATATCATCCACTCAAGTGTCACAATATCAGGTCAAATGTGTCAGTACCAGGTGATAGCATATGTCAAGTATCAAGTGATAACATGTCAATTGTCAGGTGTCATATATCAGGTTTCTGGTATCAGCTGTCAGGTGATAACATGTCAAGTACCGGTGTCAGATATCAAGTGTCAGGTATCAGGTGTCAAGTATATACATATCAGGGTCAGGTAATTAACATGTCGTATCAGGTGAACATTATATATCAACTCGCATAACTATGCATCATGTATTAGAAGGCAGGATAACAATTATTAGGCATGTAATGATGGTAATAAGGCATTCGCATATCAATATATCATGCAATAGATGTTAAAATAGCAATCACTAGGTGTGAAACGATGATAGCAAAGTATAAAGCAACACAGGAAATGTACTCGCCTAAAATCACTGAAAAATCGCCTAAAATCTCAGAACACTAGAAACACGTGCACGTCACCAATCTATATAATAAAATATACATATACATATACATATTATTTTTAGAGAGAGAAAGAGAAGAGAAGAGAGAAAGAGTGATTTAGAGAGAGAAAGTCTAGAGAGAAAGGGAGTTTAGAGAGAGAATGAGAATAGGGGGAGAGAGAGTAGAGAGAGAAATAATAGAGAGAGGAGAGAGAGTGGAGAGAGGGAGAGAGAAACATGGGATGAGAGAGAGATGAGAGAGAGTGAAAGATGGGGGTGCTCACGCAGCTCCTGCTCAAGGAGGGCCCATGAATCCCTGTGGCCCCAGGGGGCCTGGCCGGCCCTCTGCCTGCCAGGGAGTTGGCCGGCGACGACCTTGGCTGCCGGCGGAGCCCAATAGAGAGGGAAGAGAGAGAAAGGAAAGAAGAGAAAGAAAGAGAAAGAAGAAGAGAAGGAAACGAAAAAGAAAGGAAGAAGAAAAAGAAAAGAGGAGGAGGGGGCTCGCCGGAGTTGGCCGCCAGCCTGGGGTCGTCGACGAGGCTCCGATTGGCGCCGGTAGTGGTGGTGGCGGCCGGATCTTGGGGGGAGGAAGAGAGAGGTAGATTAGAGAGGTGGAAAATAAAATTAGAATAACAGGGAGTGAGATTGGGTGTAGAATTTGAGAAAAAGAGAGAGAGGAAGAATTTGGAGAGAGAAATGGAGCAGATGGGGGGCTTGCGGTCGTTGGCTGCGTTATTTTGGCCAGGGGAAGAGGAGAAGAAGGAGAAAAGAAAAGAAAGGAGAAGAAAGAAAAGGAAGAGAAGAAAAGGAGAAAAAAGGAAGGGAAGAAAAGAAAAAGGGAAAAGGAATTGATGGGATGGGGATGTGATGGGGTGCAGGCCCTATGTGGGGGAAAGTCGGCGCAGCAGGTGAAGTGATGGGGGGAAGTAAGAAAAAGAAAGAAAGAAAGAAAGATATGAAATATTCTCTTAAAAAACAATATTTAAATAATGACAAAAAATATTGACTGTTCCAGAAAAATCCCCAAAATACCCAGAGATAGAAAATATCATCTTGAAAATAATATGAAATCAATTTTCAGAAATAAAATCCCGTTTTCAAATTAAAAATTCTAGAGCCAACCGTCAATACTGGTCTACACTGGTCTACACTGGTCCGACTGGATTTTGATAAACTCAGAAAAATCTCAGAAAAAATATTTAGATAGAAAATGTGATTTTAAGAAATAATGTGAAATCTGTTTCTAGAATTCAACTCCGTTTGGAAACTAAAATTTCGAGAAACGGTCAGCGAGACCGATCGACACCGATTTTGAAGATTTTACAATTTAATTCTGAAAATTTTTAGAAAATGATGATAAATTTAAAATATTGAAAAATGATGTTTGAAACTGAAATCGATCAAATTAGACTATCAGAAAGGTCAAATCGGGTAGTATGCTGGTATCGTGTTCCCGGTTCAGACTAGGGCTGACTCCGAGTCCACAAATCCTGATCCAATACAAAACAATCACACTAATAATCATAAAACAAAAACAAATACAAAAACTAAATCAAAAAAATATGATCAAAAATTCGAATACGTATCTAAGTACGTATTTCAGGAACTGGGTGTTACACATGTAATCAACAATCATGGAAATAGGCAATGAAACTCATATAAATAAGAAATCATCAAAACTAAATACGCTTCAATGTATATGTATATTTTATTAAAACTAAAAGTATGCATACATATCCCAAACATAAATGAGTCCAAAATTTTTTTTGCATGAAAAGCAGGTGACTCTAGGATAGACATGTATATCCAATAATTTTAGACAAAATTAACATATATATGAAGATAAACACATTTTTATGAAAACATGTATAAAAATAGAGAAAACAAGTAAACATGTAAGAATCATCAAAACTAGGTATACAAGTACATCAAATGGGTACAAATGAGCAATAAAGCGCAAACATATGGTAAACAAATGTGGCTCATTAGTTGTACAAGTATAAACACAAGTTTTAATAAAAGTTCCATCTAAACATGTAATCAAAACATGAAGTACAAAATCATAAACAAATATGATCATTAAAGTAAATGCATGTGCTTTAGAGTTAAGATATACACAATAACTACTAAACAATAGTGAGAAAAAATAATAGTCCATATGAATATGTGTGTATCTCAAATACTACATATGTATATCTCAAGTCTAATAAACATTGCATTTAACATAATAAACATGAAAAATCAAAATAAGCTAAAATCAATCAATGAGAGCATGTAATCAAAATGGGAGTTAGAGATAGTTATCAAAATAATAGGGCTGATTTCTAGATCTCCAAACCATGATGGTCCTCCCACCAAACTTCCTTTAAGGTGATGCTTCAATATAGTGTCCATCAAGCTCAAATGCTTCCACCATCAAGGCGCCAATACTCTCATGTCAAGTGAGAGCCCCACCTACATTAAATACAATAGGGGTGAATTTTGGCACCCATATCTTATTGGATCCATGGGGGGTTAGCACCTTTCCTACCCCAAACAAATTTATTTGCAAAATTTAAATTATGTATTCTATCATAATAAAATCTTGTAAGGTGGCCCGCATGTCCACAATATGTACAAGTGTACACATGAGCATACATAGTGTCATGTGTGTGAACATGATGAGCATGTGTATGCTGTGTTTGGTGTGCATGCAACGAGGAGCATGTTTCTTACAAAATATGGATTCCAATCATGTAGTTCATAGCACATTGGCTCAAAGTGGAGCCCAAACAATCCAAACTCTTCTTCAAAGCACAAATATCATTTTCAATGATTGAAGAAGAAGTGGTGCCTGCAACATGTTTAGTAGATGGAACGCTAGAAATATGACAAACATGAGAAGAAAAATCATTTTTCAAAGATTTATTTTCATTTGAAATAAGTTTCAATTCTTTTAAAATCAAAGCTATTTTATTTTTCAAAGAATTGTTCTCTTTTAAAACACAATCGAGTTTTGAAGACAAAACCTTATTATTCTTTAAAACAACATCACAATCATTTTATTCTTTAAAATTTTGTTTTCTTTTAAGGCAAGGTCAAGTTGGGATTTCAATGAGTTCCTTTCACTTGAAATCTCAACCCTCTCTTGTAACACTATTTCAAGTTTAGAAAACAAGTCTTTATTCTCTTCTTTTAGTTCTAAACTTTTCTTTTTTAAAAGTTTATATTTGGAAAGTAAGTTCTCACAAACTATAGATAGTTCTTCATTTAAGGCATGTGCATCCATATATTCATCATCAGAAGAACTAGCACTATTATCTAGTTGAGTATCCGAATGTACCTCAAGGGAGTCATTCCCTTGGACCATGAAGCCAGGTTGGTCGGACTCTTCTCCACTAGATTTTTTTCCACATTGATTGTCGTTTGTAGCTCAAGAAAGGTCAATGTATTTCATACTACAAAAGCGGAATCACAATGAAAAACTATAGAAAGATAATCATTGCTAAGTGTGTTTTTAAGTGCCACTAGGGTTTGTGCATTGGCCTCTATATGCTTGCTATTGCCAAGATAAGATTTCTTGATAGCGGCAAGATAAACATGTAATTCTAGGGTTTTAAGGTGTACACTCATCCTATACTTTCATATATCAATGTTGATAACATCATACATGGGAGGGGCCATGAAATCCAAATGTATAAACAATATGTGTGCAAATACAATACTAGATTAGCAATCTAAGATCTCACTCATTGGTGGTTAAACCTAATATCAATAGCGTAGGCTCTGATACAATTAAAAGTACACCTAGAAGGGGGTGAATAGGCGTACTAGCTAATCTAATGACAAATGATGTGAAATTAAAAACTCAATTGTAACATACTATGTGTAACAAAAAAGTGTAGCCGAATTCCCCGTGAAGGGCTCTGAACTATCTCCTCTTGATTCCTCTAAATAAGAGTTGAGGTACTATATGAAACTCTCTTGGTTCAATACAAGTATGGGCAGACAAACAATACCAAGCATATAAGTGATATGAACAATATAAAGTAATGTAAGATATAAGAGAGTTAGAGTTTAGAGATAATGAATCAAACGCAAACACCAAAATATGTTTCGAGGTTCGAGCCACTGCTCTACGTCCCCAGCTTCACACAAAAGGATTTTCACTACGTCCACACAGGACCTCCTAACCTCCACCGAGGAATTTGCAATTATAAAGTTGGGCTATACAACTCCTCTCTCAACACAACCACCACTACTCAAGAGGCAAGACACAAAGCACAAACTCAATCACCTCTACACATGAGGGAAAGGCACAAAATCAAACAACAATCTCAATCACCTCTACACAAGAGGGATAACCACAAATCCAAAGTACAATCACCTCTACACTAGAGGGATAGGCACAAAGTCAAAGTAAAGTAGAGATTACAACACTTGGTGATTACAATAGACCACAAACAACTTTCCTCACAAAAATAAAATCCTATAGATGGGATAGAAACGATAGCTCAAGTGTGAGAAAATAAGGTGCTTGGAAATCAAAAAATCACAAAGAAAAATACTTGAAAAAAATACTAGATACAAATAGAAATAAAGATCAAAAACCAATTTCTCAAAGACTCTATGATTTTTCAAACCTTTGAAAACAAAATAAAAATAAAACTTTCAGGCACAAAAACTCCTTAGAAACTCTTTAGAAAATGGACAAGATGGCACTAAAAAACTTTTTATCTTGAAACTCAAAACTTTAATTTTCAATAGAATTATTGTTGTGATTTTAATCCATCCTAATGACTTTTATATAGATTTTAGAAAAATAAATTTAGAATAGTTTTACTAGGTTTAAAAGGAATAAATTGACTCTTAAAATTCAACAAAACACGTTTAAAAACATGTTAAAAATCAGCCTATAGAAAATTAGCCATTACTGCTAATCTGGCAGACTATTGGTCAACTTTGAGTACAGTTTTGAGGCCTAAAAATTTAGAATTTAAGTAGTAATTTGTAAATCTTTAAGTCTTCATTCTAATGCAACTTGAATCAACTCAATATCACTTCAGAGTAGAAAGTTATCAATAAAATATAGAAATGTGTCAAATCAGTAACTGAAACTATTTCAGAACAATAATAGACTTCAACCCAATATTTGATATCTTTTCATTTGAATCAGAAAATGATTATTGAATAATAAATGTAGCCTTGAAAGTTATCTTTGAAATTCAATTTAAATCATATTATTTGAATATAAGAATAAAAAGTTATAATAAGAAATCTAAAAGGGTGTCAACCAGATCAGCAGAACTAAAACTAGTTAAAATTCAAAACTCGGTATATATGTGTACTTGAAATTCAAAACCAGTTAAATGAAAACCAAAATATTGAATTTGTATGTGTGTATGTGAACTTGAGCATATCAACACCATCTATCTTTCACAAGATCTAAACAAACCGAAGTCTTCTTGTCGATCCTCATCTTCGAGATGACCCGATCCAAACACGATCCAAAGAGCTTAACTCCAATAGGGTGCTAGATGCGATCTTGACGCGCGAGCTCTTGAATCTATATGTGTTAACTCTAAAACTCCTTTGTTGACGCTAAAAACCTACTAAGATCTTGATCAATAACTAAAATTATATAAACACAGGATCATTAGTAAACTAACCTTCATAAGTTAGTCATCATTAAAACTAAGGTGAAAGGTCTCTGGGTTAACAGTCGGGCCTACTTACTAACCCCGAGACATCGTACAACTCATGAAGAGCAAGCCCCATCTCTCCAATCATAGTAAAAAATGTGCCCGTTAGGGAATTATAACACTCCAAGACGCCATAAAAGTGGTGGGAACTCTGCGGGAGGCCATACTGTACGGCCCTAACCGAATGATATAATCCCACCTGCTTCAGCAAATCCCTGAGCTCAGCGAGAACAAATCCAACTTTCCTACCCCACCATGACTTGTCGGGAGAGTGGACCTACCCGAGCGGATGAAACTCAGTGGGAAAGTCACCCTTCACCTTCAGGAATTGATTGATGAAGGTGGTGGCTAACTGAGGGGTTTCTCCTTTCAGATACTCGACCCTGAATAATCCGGGACATAAACCAAATACATCTTCCCGTGGCCAGTAGGGTATGCTTCCTTTGCACCCAATTTGCCGAGGGACACGCCAGAGATAGACTGAGAAAGGTCCCACTCCATTACGCGGTGTATCGACGTGTGCTGAATGTTGGCCCGAAGGCCCATCACTCTAGTTTTGATGATGATCAACTCATGTAGTTATAGTACTAATGATCTTGTGTTTAATTAGTGACAGATTTATGATCAAGATCTTAGTAGGTGCATAGCTTCAACAAAGGATTTGAAGTCAAGTTTTGGAGCTAGCACGGTTTGATCCAAGAGCCATTGGATCATGTTTTGGACCAAGTCAAGAAGATGAGAAGGCTTCAAGTGAAGACTTCAAGAAGATGAAGACTTGTGTCTAGGTTTATTTTTATAAGATTTTGTTTTTAGATAAAATGTAAAGGATAGAATAGTTGGTGGATTGCTCAAGTACATATACACACACACACTCTTGAATTAGCTTATTTTACAAAAGATTTTCTATTTTAGAAAATACATGTTTGATTTTTGGTTTTCAGTTTACATGTTTCATCCAAAATCATGTTTAGTGCATAATGTCAAAAACATAGATATTTCACCATGTTTGTGTAGTGGATCATATCCATACACCATATGCTTTCAAAGTTGTTTAAATATCTTGTTTTTGTATATGGTGAAGTTTTGAAAAAATAAGTTTGAAAAAATCAAGTTTGGAAAAATACTGTTTTCAATTGAGCCAATTTTTCCACATTACAAAAATAGTCCAAAACATTTGTAACATGCCTTGATTTTGTGCAAGCATGTTTGTTTATCAAAGTATATTGGTAAAACTATTTTTGTAGATTTTTCAGTATTTTATGGGATTTTATTTCAACCAAAAAGACCAAGTTTTTAATCCCTAACATTTGTTTCCTGGCTTCAGCCGGTCGACCGGGACGGTCGACCGCAGTTTGAAGTCAGCCGACCATCACGGTCGACCGACGTGCACAGACGTGCACGCCAGTTCTGGCAGGAGGCCGGTCGACCGACCCATTCGACCGTCCAGAGAGCTCTGCTCTCTAGAAAAGCCCCGGCCGACCGAGCGGTCGACCGGACAGAGAGACTTGCTCTCTGTATCCTGGCCTCGGTCGACCGACCGGTCGACTGATGGCTCAACGGTCTGAAATATGACCGTTGGCCGGTCGACCGGGCGGTCGACCGACAGTTCTGACAGACCTCCAACGGCTAGTTTTTGGAGCCCTATAAATTGGGCCATTTGGGGGCTGTTTTGATTAAGATTTTTTGGAGACTTTTAGAGCCAGTTTTTCCTACTCTTTTCAGAGGTTTTTCTCTACAAAATTGAGTGCAAATACTTCCAATCAAAAGGGGAGTTTTTATCAAGAGTGTTAAAAGTGATTCTTTGAGTTTTCCTCCAGAATTTCCATCCTTGTTTTCTCACACAACACTTGAGCTATCCATTGCTATATCTACCCTATAGGGAGTTTGTTGTGTGAGAGAATTTTAGGTGATCAAGAGTTGTGATCACCAAAGTTCTACTTTGTACTTTGAGGAGGCGAACGTGTGTGTTCGCATTTTTCGGGTCCTAGTGGGGACTCGGTGTTTCGAGTTCGGGTGCGAACTTGTTGTTTGAGGTGCGGCCTCGGCGAGCCGGTGGGCTTGCGGTGTGTGCGGGCTAGAGAGTCCGAGAGTTGTAGGTGTTGCGGCACCGAGTGATCCGGTGGGATCGATTATAGGAAATCCTTCGTGTGTCGAAGGCGGGGATGTAGAGCAAGTGTGCTCGAACCTCGAAACAAATCCCTTATGTTTGCGATTGCTCACTCACTCTCTCTCTCTCTTTGTCTCTTGTTTATATCTTGCATACTTTTATTGTGTTTATCATTAATGCTTGATATACATTTGTGCTCATATTGTATATGCTTGGGTTGTTTGCTAACACTTGTATTTAACCAAGAGAGCCAATGCGGCACCTCAACCCTTATCTAGGGGAATCTAGAGGAGTTAGTCCAGAGCCCTTCACGGGAAATTCGGCTACACTCTTGTGTTATACGTGGTGTTTAGTTCAAGAGTTTAGTTTAGGTCATAATAATTTGTTACTTCCGAATTATTTGGCATTTAGTGACCATTAGATTAGCCATCACCTATTCACCCCCCTCTAGGTGATCCTTCACTGAAGATAGGCTAAGGGATACATCCTCTCCATGTTGGGAAGAAAAAAATCTCCTATCCCTATCTAACGGAGCCACTTATAGTCTCCGTCATACAAAGCCTATCTTCCCCAGTGGTGGCGTCACTAAAAAAGAAGTCAGGTTTCTTCAGCATAACAGTGTGTCAGACTCGAATAGCCCATTGGTCATGATCTCCCAGAAGGTCAGTATATTGGGGTTGCTGAGCCTGTCCTGACACTCTTTGACTTCAGAGCAAACATTGGAGCAATCCTTGGAAGCACAAAGGTCAGATTCGGATCAGCGCCCAAAATGACACTTCTTAGATAGAGGGTTGAAGGAATATCGCACTACAAAGAGGACAACACAGTCATAAATTTAAAAGAAAAATGACTATGTGTTTGAAGTTCAGACGCAGAATTGAGCCTAGATACGGAGATCAGCAAAACCCGCGTCTAAACTCAAAAACACGAGGCTCGCATAAAGCCTGCGTTTTTCACTTCACAACTTAGAATTTTTCTAAATGTTGGACCCAGACGCGAGACTCAGTGAAGCCAGCATCCAGTCTCAAAGACGCGAAGTTCACATGAAGTCTGTATCTGAACTCCCCCACTCAGAAAAATTCTCTAAGTGTCAGAATCAAACGCAAGGCTCAACAAAAACCCGCGTTCAACAAGCAGATACAGATTTAAGCTAATGAAGCGAAGACGCAGATGTTGTCAAACCCGCGTCTTACCTACTAGTGCAAGAGTCGGGTCTGGATGTCAAAAACACGAGCGTAAGCCCCGCATAGGCGGTTCAGTTCAGAAGAGACTTAAGAGTTAAGATAACTCTTCAAGTCCCTTAATGACAAAAACCAGGTCAAATGGTTCTTTACCTGAAATGGGGGCCTCCTGCGTGGAAGAGTCGCTCATTTGCACCTCTGGAATGACAGCGCTCAACGACGAAGCCACAGGTTTTGTTTTTGGAGCCATTTCGACCGTGAATTCTGTATCGAAGATGAGAGAAGGAAGAAAAAAGCTTGGAGCTTTTCCTAAGCTCTGAAAGTCCTCAACCAGGACTCAGTGAAGAAGAAAGAAGTCTAATGATGACTCTTAAAAGACTGATGTCTTTTATAGACACAGTAATCCACCGAGATACGCGGCACATGTCTCGAGCCCAATCTTTACCTGACGCGTGGATCGCGCCTTGAACGCGAACATCAGGTGTTAAAGGAAAGGTGCCTCCTCAATTCCGCCCAACACGTGACAATATCTCTCAGAACGTGAGTCTCGTGTTTAACAGGATCGCATCCCTTTAAAGAAGGACCGCGTCACTACCTTGAAGTCTGCGTTACTTCAGCAAAATGGAGGATGCGTCTCCACTTCAAAGACCTCGCGTCTTGACAAAGTAGTAGGGCTGTATTTCTTCAATGAAAAGTCTGTGTTACTTCGATCAAGTAAGAGCTGCGTCTCCACTTCGATAAGACTCGCGAGTTTCGCATCTCCAAGGCAACATGACCTCTGTGTCTACAAGACTTGCGTTCAGTCTTTACTTCTGCAATCAGTTCAACAGTACACTGGCACAAGCAGATGACTGTTTATCCTAGGTTCAACAATACACCAACAATGAGCCAAGAGCATCGAGGAGATCCAGAGTGCGTAACTAGATAATCTCAATGATCAGAGTATAACAGTACACTCACGGAGACCAAAATCTAGACAAGATCAAGCTCAAAATATCTCAAAAGATTGTTAGTCCAGTCTTGAGAGCATTGTTGCAAAGAGAAAAGTCCAAAGTATTTCGAAACCCGTTTCAGTCAACCACGGAGTTTCGAAAACTTTGGAGGGGATTTTGTAGACTGTCTAAAAATCACTGAAGATAAGTCATCAGAAAATATGGTCTATAGCCACTCATGTAATGACAAGACGCAGAGCATGAAGCCTGCATCTCAACATCAGTATAGTACCAAGATGCGAGGGTCAAAACTCTCATCCCAGCTGCACTGTAATAACCAAGACGCGGCTCGAAGCCCGCGTCATTATATCAGTACAGTACCAAGACGCGAGGGTCGAAGCCCGCATCCCAGCTGCACTATAATAACCAAGACGCAGCACCTGAAACCCGCGTCTAGCAGAGTTCGAAACCCGCGTCTAGCAAGGTTCAGAGTCGGCATTTGAAATGCGAGGCTCAAAGCCCGCGTTCTGACTACAGAGAAGCCCTGCGTCTTAGTTATAACTGAAAAAACACCTAGAGGGGGGGGGTGAATAGGTGTAATTACTAATCTAATAAACTTTTTTAAAACTAAGATGGATGAATGATGCAACAATCTCTCAAAACAAGACTAAGAGCCGAATACCCGGTGAAGGGTTCTGAACTCCTTCCTCCTGATTCCTCTGAATATGAGTTAGAGGTGCGCAATGCAATCTTGTTGTATGAGAATGATCGACAATATATCAAGAAATGAATAATATGCAATGATGATGTGCACACAAGATATATCACAAGTAATGAAAGCAATATCACAAACTAGAAATAATGAGTAAAGGATAGCAATTGAAAGTGAAGCGAAATAGAAAGCAAGAGCAAAAGACAATCGCAAACACAAGTATTTGTTTCGAGGTTCGAGCCACCGCTCTACTCCCCGCCTTCACCTCCGTGAAGGGTTTCCACTATCCACCGAGGACTTTACAAAGGTCTACCGAAGACCGGAGTACCGAACTCCACCACTTACAAGCCTCTACCAAAGAGGTATCTCCACAAGAGGAACAAGAAGAACAAGTAACCAAGTGATCACAATAATGATCACAAGCACTTTACAACACTTCTCTTTCACAACTCCTTATAGAATGAGGATTGGAATTTTTGGCTATAAGAAGTGTAGTGAGAAAAACTCAGTTGTAGAATGATCTTTGCTTGAAAACACAACTGAAAACAAGCTCAAGAATGAGTGGGCAAAATGGAGAGCTTAAAACTTTTCTTCTCTTTTTAAAACTTTGAAAACTTAAGGATTTTTCTTGGTGGTTTTGCAAGAGACCTATCTCCTCTATTTATATGGAGAGAAAGGGATTAAAAACTCATTTAAATTAAGCTTATTTGATCAGAAAATAATCCCTAAAGTTCAGAAAAAATCTGCCACAAAACAGACCAAAAACAGATTTTCAGAAAATCACCAAAGAGGAAAGAGCCGTTGGGCAGCAGCAGGCTTGGCGGCTGATCGATGGGGAAACAAGCACTCAAAATGTGTATTATATGAAATCAAATGAAAAGCTCGAATGTGCTTAGTATACCCTCGATACTTCCGTTATAGCATTGGCTCAACGGGTCGTATCCACAGGGAAGGGAGGCGATAGAAGCATTAACAGTCTCTAGTCACGTCAGATGTTAACAATTCTTCTATGTTGAAAGAATGAAAAAGAGAATGAAAAAGAAAAGAAAATGAAAACAAGCATGTGGTAGGTGAGGAGAGCGATGAAAACGGCGATGTAAAAACTAAAAGAGAAGTGAAGAAGATGGAACAAGGTAAACTAAGAAGGCGATGAAAACACCGATAGAAAAATGAGAAAAGAATTTGGAAAACGATTTCTAAAACAAAGGTAAAAGAAAACTCATGGCTACTAACTACTAAGTACTCCACTAACCATACTAACCTCTTCGAGATAGTTGCCTCACATTTGGATCCTCGGCCATCACAATCCTTGGATACAAGAAACAATACAAAGCATGGCTCATGGATGGTTCTTTACATTCAAAATATTGCAACAAGAACAAGCTATCACAAGCATCACTCATTACACTACTAGCATGAAATAAAAGAGTATGAAAATAAAAGAGAGTTAGCTTGGTTAGCAAGTTAGCAAGTTAGATTGTTAGAACCCATCATCTTTGGCCATCAATGGCTCTTGCAAGAACAAGGCCTAGTAGAGGCAACCCGATTCATGTGGATTATCAAGTAAGTGGTTAGATGGTTAGTGGTTAGTAGTTAGATTGCCATGAAAAGAAAAACTAGCTAGAAATCATGTAGAAGGTGAAGGAGATTATAATGGAAGAGAAAGGAGGTACCTTTACATAGAGTGTCACTCTCTATTACATCAATCCCTCACTTATCTCTCTCCAGAAATCACTCAGCCCTACTACAATGATCTAAGAAAAAGAAATGAAAATACAAGAAATGAAGAACACTCACCTACAATACTCCTAAAATCTGCACCTACTCCTAAAAAACGAAGACTGCTCTCGGTTTGACTCTCTGCAGGGCTATTTATAGGGCTCAGAAGGATTCAGAAGACGAGACGGGGTCACGCGTCGAAAATCGACGCGTGGCTCCCTAGGATTGCCGCGTTTTCCCAAGGATTGCCGTGGAATGCGGCAATCCTAGGGAATCGTGTCTCTAGATTTCGTCCACGCGTTCGTCTGGCTTCTAGCTGCTTCCAGGTATATCTATTTCTGGTACTTTCGCCTGAATATTCGTCTGACAGCTCAGGAGTCTAGGTACAATGCATGTTCTAGAAAATCCTTTACGTGGCCTCCAAGTAATTGCGGGATTAATTAGCATAAATTGAGCTGAATTAGCCTCTTTTTTCATCTTTGCCCTTGGACTTTGGATTTACCTGCAATTAAGACCAAAACACGATTTAGACGACTATTTATTCATAAAAACTGTGAGAAATGCGATATAATAATGCAGAATTTGTAGACTAATCACACCCCCACACTTATTCTTTTGCGCGTCCCGAGCAAAACAAAGAAAAGAAAAACTATACTACCAATTTTATTACACCACTTTCGTAGGTGACACGATTGCACTGAGCACGTGCAACAAGCCGTTAAACCTCTAGGTACCCTAGAGGAGGAGTGTTGTCTCCTGAGGGTTTTCAGCGGATTGCACCCACAAAATCCATAAAGAAAGAAGACAAATGTTAGTGTTTTGAAAACGCATTTTGAAAGAGAGACATGTTTTCGAACTATTTCTGCAAAAATATAAGTGATCTAAGGTCATAAGTCCACCTATAATCATTCTTTCTTAAACTTAGTCTCTATGCAAGATCTTGTTTTTAATTAAGGTAAGAATTCAAAATTGGATTGAATATTTTATCCTTCATAAAACCTAGATAGTATGCACACCGTGACAGTGAAGATTTCTGGGATTTCAACTCTAACCATCAAGCCATTTATTTATATATATTTATTTTCTTTTTCTCTTTTTTCTTCCCTTAGTTTAGGCTTTCTAGTTCACCCTTGTAACGAGCCTATAACCGATGACTCCCAAACCAGTCGGTCTTAGGGCACCAGATGAGAAAACATCCCTCGGGTTTAAGGACTCAAGTGAAAAAGGCCACAAAACTAAAGGGGATTATTTATTTCCTTTACCACCGTTAGGCGTGAATAATCATGCTTCTTGAGGCACAATTATCCAGCTTAATAAGTGATGCTTTATTCACATATATATATATTTTTTCTTTTTATTTATATTTTTTTATATATGGCATTTTAGGTCTTTGTTTCCATCCCAAAAATGTGTGAGTGTGAAGTGCATACTATCTAAGGCAAAAATTCAAGATAAAAATATCTCCTCAATTTTTCTTACTTAGCCTATAATTTCAAACAAGATCTATTATTTCAACTAGGTTTAAGATGTCATAATTAAGGCTTTCTTAATTTCTAAGATACATCTTAATTTTCTTAAAAATAGATCAAAACTTTGTCTCTTATTTCAAAAAGTTTTTTTTTTATTATATTTTTTTATTTAAAAGAAGTGTAAAAGAAAGAAAATCTAAAAACTCTATGTTAGTAAACCTTCCCCCACACTTATCTCATGCATTGTCCTCAATGCATCGTGATATATGTATGCATGAAACAAATAGAGAGGGAAGGAAAAATTACCTCAAGGTGGTGGTTCCGGTGGCGGTCTGATTGGTCCACGAAAGGCGGCCCAATCATTATTGCGTGGAGTCCGAAGGAACCCACCAGAAACCTCCATGATACAACCCACTAAAAAGATGTATGCATTTATGATTTTTATTAAAAAATTTACCCCATCAAATTTTCAAATTTTCAAAATAATTTCGGAGTCAAATTTTTCAAAGCCCTTGTCCCAGAATGGAATGATTGATTTGGACTCAGGAAGCACAGGAACTAATATCAACTCAGAAAAAAGACTTAGATCAAGTAAAGGTTCAGGAGTTGAAATCGGTTCAAGAAGTGGGTCCAAATCAAGAAGATCAAGCTCAGGTCCAAATTCATTTCCCATGATGGAATGTGACTATCTAAGATTAGTGATTCAAGTTCAGGAGGGTTGGGAATCAAAACTGACTCTAAAATGTTACTCAAATTGGGTAACAATACAGGAGTCAATAATGATTCAGGTATTTGAACTAAATCACAAACTTGAGGGTCAAAGTCACATTCCACATTAAGTTCAATTCCACAAAATTGAGAACCTACCAATTTATCAAATGGACTTTCAAAAGTATGAAATTGGTCAAGTTCAATATGATCATCATGAATGATTAGTGATTCAATTTCACAATGGATGGGTACACGATTCAATAATGACTCAGGAAATGAAGTGAAATCAGGTGAAGACACTGGAGACATAATTGAATCAGGAAGTAGAATTGAATCATCAAGTGGAAGTTTAGGATCATATTCATGTTCAAGTTCAATTTCAGTAAAAGGAAAACTTGCCAAAATATCAATGGGATTTGAAGTTTGGACAAGTTCAGATGAGTGTGCTGAAATTAAATCTTGATTTCCAAAATGATAAGAGTCTTGGGTCATATCAATAGAGTTTGGCATAGTTGAATTGGTCAAAGGTTGATAAGATAGAGTTTCCTCATTCCTAATAATGTTAACCAATTGACTCAATTGTTCTTCCACCTTATTGATAGACTCGGCATGTGATTTTTGACATTGTAATAAAGACTCCTTCAAGATATCCAAACTCTTATCTAGACTTGATGTATCTCCAAATGGTTGCTCTAGAATGGGAGTATAGGAATCTTGGTTTGGAAATTTTGTGAATGATTTGAGTCAAAAATGTGTGGAAATTGAAGCTTGGACTCACACAAGAGTTCTTTACTCGTTTCCAAGGCAAATGGTTGTTCATTATGAGGAGGTGGAACTGAGTAAGACTCTTGAAAATATTGTGGAATTGGAGGGGCCAATGTTTCTTGAAGCTGTTGCTCGGCCCTCTGTAGATTGGCTTCTAAACTCTTTAGTAACTCAGATTTTTCTTCAATTGGTGGAGTATAAGAAGCAAATTTGGGGAATGAATATTGTGGACAAGGTGAATATGGTGGACAAGGAGGTTGAAAATTTGACTCGGGGTACGTGAATCCCCAATGACTCTGTGACGAGTTGAAATTATTTTGAAATTATAGTCATAATAATGTGGGTATGGGTTGTATTGATTCGGATAAGGCCAACCCGGTGTATGTGGTTGGTGCATATTGTAAAACGCCGGGTTGGAATTATCCGAATAGAATGGAGGCGGTGTGAAATATGAATTCATGTTAGGATTGAAAGAATTGTTATTGTTGAATGCCATTTCACAAAAAAAATCACAAACAAAAAGAAAAAATCAAACAACAAACAAAAAGAAAAATCAAAACCAAGCCAAGAGGAGGGTTGACCTAGACCTAGATGAAATGTCCCTAGGGGCCAACGTCTATTCAAATTTTATTAGGGCTTGGGTTGTGTGAGTGGGGAGATGATTTTTGGGCTAAGGAAGGGTGATTAAATCCCACCTTATCTTGTTTGGGTTTTGCCCTTAAATTCAATTCGTGCAAGTGTGCAATACAGACAAGAATATAACACAAAGCGATAAATCACCCACGTGTTTGTCCTATGCTGTATGCAATGCCATATGTACATCTCCATCCAGATCACAACAACAGAACAAAATACAGTATATTGGAATTGAATTGACACGTGCCTAAATGCAAATGTCTAAACCGTTTTAAAGGCGTCCAAATACCGTATTTTAGTTCTTTTATTTTTATGGTGTGTAGGCAATCAAAGCAAGAAATATAGCAGCACAAATCAACTAGCTATTACAATTCACACATCCCAGAACAACAACAATTACAACGTTCACAAAATTGCCGCGGGTTCGCGGCACATGCCGCGGTTGCGCGGCAGTTCTTCGGAATCTGGGTCCCTGCTTTCAAGAGCAGGGAAAGGCAAAGCTAGCTTATGTTCTGCAATGTTAAGAACCTGTAAATATTGCCCTGCACACCAAAACAGAGAAGACAATGTTAACAAAAACATGACATCAAAACCATTCCCTTCCCCGGCAACGGCGCCAAAAATTTGATCGATGGGGAAACAAGCACTCAAAATGTGTATTATATGAAATCAAATGAAAAGCTCGAATGTGCTTAGTATACCCTCGATACTTCCGTTATAGCATTGGCTCAACGGGTCGTATCCACAGGGAAGGGAGGCGATAGAAGCATTAACAGTCTCTAGTCACGTCAGATGTTAACAGTTCTTCTATGTTGAAAGAATGAAAAAGAGAATGAAAAAGAAAAGAAAATGAAAACAAGCATGTGGTAGGTGAGGAGAGCGATGAAAACGGCGATGTAAAAACCAAAAGAGAAGTGAAGAAGATGGAACAAGGTAAACTAAGAAGGAGATGAAAACACCGATAGAAAAATGAGAAAAGAATTTGGAAAACGATTCTAAAACAAAGGTAAAAGAAAACTCATGGCTACTAACTACTAAGTACTCCACTAACCATACTAACCTCTTCGAGATAGTTGCCTCACATTTGGATCCTCGGCCATCACAATCCTTGGATACAAGAAACAATACAAAGCATGGCTCATGGATGGTTCTTTATATTCAAAATATTGCAACAAGAACAAGCTATCACAAGCATCACTCATTACACTACTAGCATGAAATAAAGGAGCATGAAAATAAAAGAGAGTTAGCTTGGTTAGCAAGTTAGCAAGTTAGATTGTTAGAACCATCATCTTTGGTCATCAATGGCTCTTGCAAGAACAAGGCCTAGTAGAGGCAACCCGATTCATGTGGATTATCAAGTAAGTGGTTAGATGGTTAGTGGTTAGTAGTTAGATTGCCATGAAAAGAAAAACTAGTTAGAAATCATGCAGAAGGTGAAGGAGATTACAATGGAAGAGAAAGGAGGTACCTTTACATAGAGTGTCACTCTCTATTACATCAATCCCTCACTTATCTCTCTCTAGAAATCACTCAGCCCTACTACAATGATCTAAGAAAAAGAAATAAAAATACAAGAAATGAAGAACACTCACCTACACTACTCCTAAAAATCTGCACCTACTCCTAAAAACGAAGACTGCTCTCGGTTTGGCTCTCTGCAGGGCTATTTATAGGGCTCAGAAGGATCCAGAAGACGAGACGGGGTCACGCGTCGAAAATCGACGCGTGGCTCCCTAGGATTGCCGCGTTTTCCCAAGGATTGCCGTGGGAATGCGACAATCCTAGGGAATCGTGTCTCTAGATTTCGTCCACGCGTTCGTCTGGCTTCTAGCTGCTTCCAGGTATATCCTATTTCTGGTACTTTCGCCCGAATATTCGTCTGACAGCTCAGGAGTCTAGGTACAATGCATGTTCTAGAAAATCCTTTGCTTGGCCTCCAAGTAATTGCGGGATTAATTAGCATAAATTGAGCTGAATTAGCCTCTTTTTCCATCTTTGCCCTTGGACTTTGCATTTACCTGCAATTAAGACCAAAACACGATTTAGACGACTATTTATTCATAAAAACTGTGAGAAATGCGATATAATAATGCAGAATTTGTAGACTAATCAGCGGCCGACCGGTCCAGTCGGCCGTCCGCCTTGCTGGCATATAGCCGTTGGGCTCGGGTCGACCGCCCGGTCGACCGGTCTCAAGAAGGAAACAAAGCTATTAATTGTCGGTCGGCCGGCCGGCCGATCGAAATTAACAGAGAGTTGGGGTTTACAGGTCGGGCGACGGTCGGCCGACCGACAGATGTGCACAAGCGTGCACGTCCTGGATACAAGCTCCGATCGACCGGTCCGGCCGACCGGTTTAGCCTGAAACAGGAAAACAGGGAAGAAATTTTGAACTTTGAAAATTTTGAAGATAGTTTTGTAGGTATATGAAGTTAAGTATCATGTTGTAGAATATAGTTATACATGGTGTAAACAAGGTATAGAATTTGTAAGGATTTTGGAATCATGTATAAGAATCAAGACATGAACTTAAAAACAAATACCAAAACTAAAAACTGTATTTTGAAAATGTGTGTGTGTATCCTAGAGCCAATTTTTCAAAACTCAAACTTTAACAAACTATTTCTTACATTGGTTCTAAAGGACTACAAGTTCTTCAAGTGGGCTTCTCCATATGATCTTGCAAGCTTGATACTTGAGCCCGAATTGAGGTGACTTGTGTCAAAAACTCCTTCCTTTAAGGAAGAAAACTTCTAGTTTCATTAGAACCCTGAAACACACTCAAACAACAAACATGATTAGTACAAATAACTATATATGTTTTGTGATCATCAAAACACATTAAAACGGGTGATTGTAACCTTGGGCCAACAATCTCCCCCTTTTTGATGATGACAAAACATATAAGTTATTTAAAACAAATGGGAAAGGAGCTTGGAAGTTCCCCCTCAAATTATGCTATGTATAAAAGAAATGACTATACATAAAGCATAAAAACATAAAACCTACACAAGTAGAAACACAAGTAAAAACTAAAGAGGCAAAGCACCAAAACAAACTAGCTTTTTCAAAACAAACTAGCTTTTTCTCCCCTTTTTGTCATACATCAAAAAGGGATAAACAAGATAAACGTTTTTCTTCAAGAATCCATAATACGAACATTCAACTCACCACAAATAAAAGAAAATCTAGCATAGTCTAGAGGTTTTGTAAAAATATCGGTAAGTTGAAAATCGGTAGAAACATAAACAATATCAATATCACCTTTCTCATAATGATCCCTAAGAAAGTGATATCTAATGTCAATGTGCTTAGTTTTACTATGTTGATTTGCATTCTTGGTCATATGAATAGTACTAATATAATCACAAAATATTTTAATATGATCAAAATGCAAATCATAGTCAAGGAGAGTATGTTTCATCCAAAGAACTTGTGCACAACAAGCTCCGGCTGCAACATACTCCGCCTCGGCGGTTGATAGGGCTACCGAATTTTACTTTTTGGAAGACCAAGATACAAGACAATTACCAAGGAATTGAGATGTTCCACTTGTACTCTTCCTATCTACCCTACAACCCGCATAGTCGGCATCCGAAAAACTCGTCATTGAGAATTGTCCGGTTTTCGGATACCACAAACCCATTTCAATAGTGCCCTTAAGGTATCTAATTATGCGTTTAACCGCAATTATGTGAGACTCTTTAGGATAAGATTGAAAACGTGCACAAAGACAAACGGAAAACATAATATCCGGCCTACTAGCCGTCAAATATAACAAACTACCAATCATGCTACGATAAAGCTTATTGTTTACACTTTTACCTTGTTCATCCTTGTCAAGCTTTGTGGTTGTTGCCATGGGAGTTTTGCTCACTCTAGCTCCTTCAAGCCAGAACCTCTTGATAAGTTCTTTTGTGTACTTGGCTTGATTGATGAAGATCCCATCCTTTCTTTGCTTGATTGGAGACCAAGGAAATAGTTGAGCTCACCCATCATAGACATTTCGAATTCATCCTTCATGCATGATTCAAAAACTTGGCAAAGAGATTCATTAGTAGAACCAAAAATGATATCATCCACATAAATTACACAATAAGAATATCATTTTCAACATGTTTTGTAAATAAAGTAGTATCTATTTTACCTTTCTTAAAACCATTTGAAATTAGAAAAGAAGAAAGTCTTTCATACCAAGCCCTAGGGCTTGTTTTAAACCATAAAGAGCTTTGTCAAGTTTAAAAATAAAATCTGGATATGTAGGATCAACAAACCCGGGGGGGTTGTTCAACATACACCTCCTCCTCAATAAAACCATTTAGAAAAGCACTTTTAACATCCATTTGAAACAACTAAAATCTTTATATGATGCAAATGCTAGTGTCATCCGTATGGCTTCAAGCCGTGCTACGGTTGCAAAGGTTTCTTCAAAATCGATTCCTTCGATTTGAGTGTAACCTTGGGCAACTAACCTAGCTTTATTCCTAACAACGTTACCCGATTCATCCAACTTGTTCTTAAAGATCCACTTAGTACCAATTGTTGGTCTATCGTGGGGCCTAGGAACAAGGTGCCAAACATGATTGCGCTCAAATTGATTGAGTTCCTCTTGCATGGCTAGCAACCAATTTGAATCGGCCTCGGCTTCGAGGACGTTCTGGGTTCAACATGAGAAATAAAAGCATAGTGCCCACAAAAGTCATGAAGTTTAGAGCGAGTGGTTACCCCTTTAGATACTTCACCTATAACGAGGTCCTTGGGATGATGTGGATTGTATCTCCAATCCTTTGGAAGTTGTTTGAGTAGGCTCTACTTCAATTGTTTGAATTTCATTTCCTTGAACCTCTTCTACTTTAGCTTCACTTCCTTCATCATCCTTTGGCTTGCCTCAATGGTAGGTGAATCCTCCAAGGTAACTTTCTCCAAACCTCATCCAAAGAATCTATTTCTACAACATTCTTAACAAACAAGTTAGATTCTTCAAACTTCACATGAATAGACTCTTCAATAGTTAAAGATGACTTGTTAAAAACTCTATAGGCTTTACTAGTGTTGGAATAGCCAACAAAAATTGCTTCATAAGATTTAGCATCAAATTTTCCTAAATTATCTTTGTATTTAAAACAAAACTTTTGCATCCAAAAACTTTAAAATATGAAACATTTGGTTTTTTAGAAAAGTATATTTCAAAAGAAGTTTTGAAGTATTTTTACATAAGAAAACACGATTTGATATATAGCATGATGTATTAACGACCTCAGCCCACAAATAATGTGGTAGACCATATTCACTAAGCATTGTCCTAGCCATCTCTTGTAATGTTCTATTTTTCCGTTCAACTACTCCATTTTGTTGTGGAGTTCTAGGACAAGATAGTTCATGCTTAATTCCTTGTTCTTCACAAAAAGTGGTAAAGCGTAGGTTAATGAACTCACCTCCTCTATCACTTCTTATTCTTAAAATTAAAGAATCTTTTCCTTTTCAACTCTTTTCTTAAAGGCTTGAAAATGTGAAAAGGCTTGATTTTTATGTTCCAAAAAGAAAACCCAAGTAAAACGTGAAAAGTCATCAACCAAAACAAATGCAAAACGATTCCCACTTAGACTTTTGGTTTGAGTAGGATCAAATAAATCCATATGGATTAACTCCAAGGGACGTGATGTCATGATATCCTTGATTGACTTGAAAGAAGACTTGGTTTGTTTCCCAAGTTGACATGCGTCACAAACCCGGTCTTTCAAAATTCAAGTAAGGAATACCTTTCACCATTTCCTTTGTGTTTAACCTAGATATATGGTCAAAAGAAATGTGGCCTAATCTTCTATGCCACAACCAAGAGTCATCATCGAGGGCTTTTAAACAAGTAATATTACAAGACATATTAGACATATCAATCATATAAACATTATTTTCACGAAAACCGGAAAACACACAAATATTAGAAATTCTATCAATTACTTTACAAAACTACATTATCAAAAAACATCAAAACCTTTATCATAAAGTTGACTAACACTCAAGAGATTATGCTTGAGGCCATCAACTAAAACTACATTTTCTATTAAAGGGGATGTACCAAGTTTAACATTACCAATACCAATGATTTTACCCTTGGCATCATCTCCGAAGGTGACGGTGCCACCTTCATGGTATCTTGATAGGGTTGCAAAGTTGTTGATATCCCAAGTCATATGCCTTGAGCAACCACTATCAAGATACCACAATCCTTTACGTCGTTGCGCCTTGAAAAGTACCTACATCATTTAACAAATTTACTGACTTTGGTACCCAAATTCTCTTGGGTCTTGAAAGTTAGTATTTCGAACCCAAACATTATGGCAAGATGCATTTAGTCTATCATAACAAAACTTAACTAAGTGACCTTTACGGCCACAATATGAACATGAAAACACTTTACCATACATGAATGCATGATGTGTGTGTAAAGTGTGAGCATGTTTGTGGGGTTTGGCATGATGTAAAAGTTGTGATTTATGAATATGAGCATGCATAACATGGGGTTGTTTCTTAGGGGCTTGTTTCTTAGGAACATAGCCTCAAGCCTATTCTTGTTAAATTCACACTTTTTTAAAACAACTCCTAAAGAATCAATTTTCTCTTTAGCATGAAAATCTCATTTTCATTAACTTGTGGAAACTTACCCTTGCAAGAAATCTTATAGTTATCAAATCTTTTTGGGTGGAAACTAAAGTAGAAGAACTCAACACAAGTGCTTAGAATTTCCTCTCCTCCTCCTTCTTTCAAATTCAAAGTGTATTCCTACTTCCTCTTGTATCCAGACTACTAATTCAAGACAAGCCTTGTAAGCTCTCACTTCTGTAATTCAATATTTTGCAATAATACTTCATCTTTTACTCAATCTTTAAGCATTTCATCTTAAGTAGATTTGCATTCATTTTCATTTATCGATCAAAAGCTCACACAACAGGGTTGCATTACGCACCTCCAACTCATATCCAGAGGAATCAACGAGGAAGAAGTACAGAACCCCTCACAGGGTATTCGGCTTCTAGTCCTGTTACGAGCGATCGTTCATACTATTCACTGTTCATATCACTGTGGATATCTAGGATTAATGAATCTAGGAGTAAAGGGCTTGCCAACGGACTTACTTGCTTACCAACGCTTGCCAACGCCTACTTAGAATACAACAAGCAACTAACCGACTGTATACTGAACTATTGGTTGACTTGGAACTATGCCTGGAACACACTAAGGCTTGCCAACGGCCTCACAAGCTTACCAACGGACTGACAAGATTTCCAAGATCTACCAGTTACAGTATGCAATTGCTACGCATATAGTAACTAACATGCAAAAGACATGGCTCTGATACCAGGAGGGAACACCAGGGACAGGACAGATAGACGGTGAGTGTAGTAGTGAGGACACGGTCTAAGGAGATAACTAAGATTGGAAGTAAAACAGTGAAATGAACAGAAATGCTAAACAGTAATGATGGTACGGACAGATGAATTATGCACAGTAATGATAAATAGTGAACAGGAATAATGCATAGTAAGTACGAAATGCACAGTGATATGAACAGTGAATAGTATGAACGATCGCTCGTAACAGGACTAGAAGCCGAATACCCTGTGAGAGGTTCTGAACTTCTGCCTCCTGATTCCTCTTTAATGAGTTGGAGGTGCGCAATGCAATCCTGCTGTGAGAGCTATTGATCGATAGATGAATGCAGAGTCTACTTAAGATGAAATGCTTAAGATTGAATAAAAGATGAAGTATTATTGCAAAATATTGAATTACAGAAGTGAGAGCTTACAAGGCTTGTCTTGAATTAGTAGTCTGGATACAAGAGGAAGTAGGAATACACTTTGAATTTGAAAGAAGGAGGGGGAGAGGAAATTCTAAGCACTTGTGTTTCTAGCTCTAACTAGCTCTGCCCTTGAATGGATGAAGAGGCCTTGAATTTATAGGAAGGCGTCGAGCCTTCTGGAGTGATGAGTTGGCTGACCCTTATTCCTAGATTCATTAATCCTAGATATCCACTTGCAAGGTGATGAGTTCGAAAGATTCACCGAACAAGTAGCTGTCATGTATAAAAGTATTTCAAATTAATGAGTTCTCACATGAACTCTAGATTCAAGATGATCAGTTCACCTACTCAAGAGGAAACTGTCCTACTTCAAATTGAAGCAGAACAGTCAAAGACCTTCGTCCCCAAAAGACTCAAATGGAATGAGATTACAATCCCGGAAGAATTCAAAATAGAAAACCTCAAATTCCTAGAGACATAGGACGAACAGAAGTCTCTGACATCATAGAAGAGACAGACGGAACAGTATTAATAAGATTCAATTCATTCAAAGAAAGACCTTCAACTTCCTATAGGTACGC